>VZRU01010135.1:0-132135 GCA_013398155.1 Pedionomus torquatus | reverse complement strand
CCTTACCTTCTCAGGGAAGCCTATCCTCAGCATTTTTTCAAAATATCGTGGAGCAAGGGACAAATATTGTTGCATCAAAAAGGAAATAAAGATTCAATTTTGTTTAGAGAAAGAAAGACACACTATTCCAAAAATGTTTAAACCTGGATTAGCTTTAACAATTTAGTGGGGGGAAAAAGTCACTATGGTCTGTGGTCTGTGCATCTTAAAGGACAGCTGGAAGAGCACTGTATGTTTATTCTATGTAATAGCATACCACGGGCCAAAGTAATTTGAGTGCCTTGTACTTGAAAATACCAGGAGTGATTTACCGTTACTATCGAGTAGGCTTTGCAGCCCTGTGGTGACGAAGATAAAGTGGTGTCCTCTTTCTGCAGAGGAGAAAAGAGGCAAAGGCTATGTGACATGAGGAAGCTGACATGAGTCTGAGGAAAAACTGAACCCAGAAGCCCCCAGAGGCCCAGTTTCTTGGGTTCCCGGGCTGACGCCCAGAAAGAATTAACTGGTCCTGGGTTTGAAAAATACCACATGACATAATTTCTTGGAAAAATCATAGGATCATGTAGTTTGGAAAAACCTTTAAGATCATTGAGCTCAACCCTAAAGCTAACAAGTGTTGCTTTGTGTTAAATATAGAATTATCATACCAGTTGTGAGATCTTCTCATATAAGTGAAAAGAGGTGCAAAAGTGCTACATTTCTATTCAGCATAATTTCAAGTTTAAATCCTATTACTTTTCTTAGCACAAGTCTATTCTTCGATGTAGGTGTAATTGATCATTAATGCAAGACACACTGCTGTTAGGCAGAAAGGCAATTCATCTCGTGTTAGCTTCTTTATTTCAAAGGCATAAAATACTTCAAGTAAGATGAAAATGAAGTGTTTAAAAATCCCACACTGTGAATCATTGCCACGCTTTCTCCATTTCCAAGGGTGAAGGATATTATTTACTTTTAAGAACACTCAAAGATTTCAGTGATGAAATAGCCACTTTATGCTTTGAAAGAAAACGTGGGACAGCTGATGTTCCATCCTGTCTGAAAGGTACTGAGGTGCCAAGTCAGAAGACCAGTAATTAGCGTTTATGCACACAGCAGGGTGCCAAATAAGACGGGAACAGAGGCTGATGAGAAAATGGTGGTTTCAGAAACTATCCAGATTAACTGAACTGTTGATACAATGATAGGTATCAGCAAAGCACATAGGTACAGTGATCTGATTAGGCACAGGAGGGATGTGCATGTCACAAAGAATTTATACCAATGCATGCAAGCTCTTCTGCAGTAATAAAATAGATGCTTAACAGGGTTTAGGAGAGTGAAGTGTATTGGAGTAATAGATTCTTAAAGTAACATTCCCCAACGTGTCCCGTATGCTGATAGGTCCATGCAAGGTACCTAGTCACATTTATTATTTGCATTTTGGAGACAAAGAAATGTAAATGCAGGGTAAAATTTTCTAACCCAAATTGTAGGAGAAGATCTGGGACAGAATCTAAGCTCTTATCCTACACTTCTTCTCCTAATGTTGACTAGGGGTTGGAATTATTTCCACTCCCCAAGAAGCAGCAATCAAACCATTCTTAATATATATAAAAAAAGAAAACAGAGAAAGTATGAATTGATTCTCAGTAGATTAACTTGCTGCCAGAATTAAAATCCTGCTTGATGTTGATACCAGGATTTACCAGTCACTTCAAATTAATTTAGACAAAGAAAGCAAAATATGAAATTATGAACAGGTAATTTTAAACTGATTTCAAAAGAATCTGCATATTGGGGCAGAGGTTTTAAGAACCTTAGCAAACCCAGCATAAAAACATTCTGTGTTTGTCAGACATGTCCTGT
This sequence comes from Pedionomus torquatus, assembly GCA_013398155.1. Classification (NCBI taxonomy): domain Eukaryota; kingdom Metazoa; phylum Chordata; class Aves; order Charadriiformes; family Pedionomidae; genus Pedionomus; species Pedionomus torquatus. The sequence goes on along the minus strand of VZRU01010135.1, from coordinate 130,287 downwards.
GGCTTTGGGTTCACCATTGCTGCTCCTCTGGCTTTGTGAACAAAATTGGCATCTGGATAGAATGAGGGATGTTTTGTTCCAGTGGGAGCCATTTTCTGGAGAGTGTTTTAATAGGTGAATTAATTCTTGAAATTGCCAAGTATTAAGGCAAGGGATCCCAGTTTCAATCTCACTCAATATCTCTCAGTTTGCTGGACTTGATCATCACAGTGCTTTCAGTAGGTAACTAGGCTACTAATTGCCTGGATCTAAACAAAAAAGGAAAGGATACAAGTCACTGTTAGCTTCCATGATGCAAATTTTCCTATTGAAAAAAAAGTTTGCAATTAAATCAAGATTTTTATACAAAAGCATCACTTTCTGAGAGATACTGAGATGATTGGGGGGGGGGCAGGAAATGTAAAAATAATGAGTTTTATGGTATGATTTTAATTAAGAAGTACATGTTATTTTGATTCAGTAGAAAAAACAGATTCATTTCTTTGATTTTAATAACTAAAAAGCCCACAAAACAGCAATAGAAGTGCCTAAGTAAATCCATCTTCTAAATATAAATGTCAATATGAAGTGAAATGTTTCATTTAGCTTTATTGAGTGTGTACAAATTATTTAACACTTCCTTTCTCACAAATCATTATGAGTTTTGGTTTTTGGGTTCAGTGGTGTGGTTGTTTTTTTTTTCTTAATCAACTATTTTTTTTTTCTTGTTTGAACAGTTCATATGGTATGAAAAAACTTCTGTATCTAGTGATATCTTTCTGCAAGTGCTAGTGAGCTTTGAGAGGGGGAAGCTGGGTTTGGGGGTTATATATTCAGCTCATTTTGAAACTTCCACAGATTTGGACAAATCACCTTCATTTCTTGTCCTTTAGCTTCCCAAACACAAAGGGGAAATAAATGCTTCCCTCCCTAAAGCAAATGCTGAGCGGCTCAGATGGAAACTACTGGAGAAGGACGAAGCTCTGTGTAATATTATTAGCTTCGTTAATCCAGGTCAGCCCATTTGTTTCTCACAAAGACTGTAACAGGACTGAATTGCCTCTTTTCTGCTATTTGTATTTCCTCTGTGTTCTCCATCCCGTCTCCAAACGGAACAATTTTAGCGGTTGCTACAGGGTTTAAAACTCTTGATTTGTGGCAGTAACTCCCACAAAGATGCATTATAGGTGCTGAAGTGATTATCTTGAACCGGCAGAAAGCAGGCAACTTGACTAGCAATTGCATTCCACTGTCTGCCCCTCAGCCTAGCACCTGCTTTCCCGACTCACTGCTCCATCCCAGACAGCTTTATTCATTAGTAAGGGCCGTTCAAGCATTTAATGGAGCTCTTTACATTGAAACAGCTTTGTTTGCTCCTATCTATCTTTTAGGCTTCTTTTGCTGAAGACACGTCCTTTAAAAGCATGTAATTTTGCTATGGCTCTACTCAGCCAGCCTCCTTACGCCCCTGGGTAGCTTTGCTGCCCCTCACCTGCAAATGGAAAAAGTACCCAATAAAGGAAAATTGTAGTGCTCCCCCCCCCGACTTTTTTAAAAAAAGAAAACAACAACAACAAAAAAAAAGAAAAAAAAAAAGAAAAAAAGAAACCACCAAAGAAACCTCCAGGAAAACCATTAAGAAAGTTCAGCTTCTTCTTCCATATACTAAGATGCTGTTGTAAAGCCTTTTTTCCCTAACCTTTGGAGGGGATCAGAGGATTTTAGCAGTTTGTAAATTTTTTTCTTCGTATGATTCCTAGGGGTTTGGACCTTGTACTAGATTATACCTGTATAACAGGTATACACTCTAATATTAAAATAGAGTGTATACACTCTAATATTAAAAATAACCAAATATTTTGGTTTTAAAAGACTTTAAACTCTCAGAAATACACCCCATTAGCATGGAGAATAAGATTGCTAGAAAGTCCTAAGAAATGCATGAATTTAGAATTAAACCTGTCACACTGCAAGGAACACAGGGGTAAGAACAATGGCAATAATATATTCAGATGAAGCATAAGCCATTTCCTTGAAAAAAAGGTAAAATTGAAGCATTAATTATTGAATATCCACATATAAGTTCACCTCTTTTCAGAGTTCTCTATGAACAGTATCATTAAACTATGAGCTTAATCCTGTTGTGGGAAAAAAAGTGGATCCATCCTTAACAAGAAAGCAGGAACCTTCTCATTTCACTCTTTCGACCTCAAAGACCCAGTTGAATAAGTAAAGAATAAGGTCAACTTCTCTTGGTCTAGAGATTGCAGTCCATTTGGTGTAAAAGTCAGAAAAAAGGTGAAGTCCTGGGGCATTAATCCTCTCTTTGTCTTCAAGGCTATGAATGTTTTTCTGCTGAATTTTAGCTTTAGGAATTTAGTTCAACCTATATAAATAATGATCCGTGTTTATTTCTCACTGGCTAGCTTCTGAACATCACCACGTCCTGCACTTGGGTCACAACAACCCCATGCAGTGCTACAGGCTTGGGGAAGCCTGGCTGGAAAAATGCTTGGCTGAAAAGGACCTGGTGGTGTTTGTCAACAGCGAGCTGAATACAAGCCAGCAGTGTACCCAGGTGGCCAAATAAGCCAACAGCATCCCATCCTGGCCTCTATTAGGAAGTGTGGCCAGAAGGACTAGGGCAGTGATTGTGCCCCTGTACTTGTCAATGGGGAGGCTGTACTTCGAGTACAGTGTCCAGTTTTGGGCCCCTCACTACGAGAAAGACTTTAAGGTGGTACAGCATGTCCAGAGAAGGGCAACAAAGCTGGTGAAAGTCTAGAGCACAAGTCTTATGAGGAGAGGATGAGGGAACTGGGCTGGTTTAGCCTGAAGAACAGGAGGCTGAGGGGAGACCTTATGGGTCTCTACAACTACTTGAAAGGAGGTTGTAACAAGGTGGGAGTCAAGCTCTTCTCCCAGGTAATAAGTGACAGGACAAGAGGAAATGGCCTCGGGTTGCCCCAGGGGATGTTTATATTGGATATTAAGAACAATTTCTTCACAGAAGGGCTTATCAAACATTGGAACAGGCTGTGCAAGGAAATGGTTGAGTCACTATCCCAGGAGGTATTTAAAAGATTTGTGGTGTTGAGGGACATGTTTTAGTGGTGGTTTTGTCAGTATTAGGTTAGTGATTGGACTTGAAAGTTCCTTCCAACCTGGACAATTCTATCATTCTATGACTGTATGATTCTACATTCCAGACTCTGACTCCTGGCTGCACCAAACTTTCTTTTCCTGTTGTGATTCACAGAATTATTTTGGGCTTTAAAACTATTGATTTTAGAGTTTGAAGACTCAGTCCTGATCCTTTTTAAATTGGCTTAATATGGGTATCATTTAGGGCTTAGTTTAAGCTGGAGGAAATATCCTGTTAGATATGCAAAAGTAAACTGCTGCTGCATTTCTTTCATTTTAGGCTCGAGTCTTATTTCTTTAAAAGATTATTGGCTGTCAAACTGTGTGCAGTAGTAGTTCCATTTGTATAGTCTTAAAGGCAGGATATAGTTTCAGTCCGAGTCTTCCAGTCTAGGAAGTTCAGAACTTGACTAGCATGCTCTTTGCTCCCTTTGTTTTTGCATCTCCTGCTTTTGTCCAAAGTATTAATTTCTACTCTAAATAGGTGCAAGACATCCTCTCCAAAACACTCTGGAAACATGTATGGATGTGTAATTTCTATGTAGTAAATGCTCTTTGACTATACATCATTGCTGAGTGGTGCCAATACACATAGCCCAAACAAAAAGTATTTTTAACATTTATATTTCCTTGCACTTGAATGAGAAATACTCTTTAAAATTTAAACATATATGCCAAAGTGGGTATATGGGCCAATAATAATCTATTAGCTCTGTCGTCAATGTAATAGTTTTCCAACTGGACTGACATTTAAGTTTATGTTTAAGACACCAAGCAAAGGATAAAGTATGGTGATAGGCCAATTTTTTCCCTAATACAATGTTTACAAAGTCTGTGATGTTACTCGGGGGATAAATTTAGTGGATAAAGCCAGATCTTTCTCTGGTATAAATCAGCCTGCCACCTCTAGTGGCAAATAAAAGCAGGTTTTGCTATATCATCATTAATGGAAATTACCAGGGAGGTAGCATAGAGGGAAAAAAGATCTCTCTATTTATGGGATTTAAGTCTTTAAAAACATATCATGAGCCCATTACAAGCTTGAATAGCTGAAGAAGATACCAGTCAGCTCTTACTTGTCTCAGATATGTGTTGTGGCAGTAACAACTTCTGGTTAAACCCTTATCAAAAAGCCAGTGGGAACCTGCAGAGTTTCTCTCTATTTAAACTAATTGATTTTCACATTTGGATCTAATTACGGGCCATAAACCCTATAGATAACATGGAAACATTATTCTATTATTCCTCGGCCAGTTTTGGCTTTAAAGAAACAAAGTGAGGCTTCCACTTGGAGTCAGTGATCTTTCCATTCTGCTTCCTGTAGTCACTCACCCCTACGAACTGCTTAAAACTCAAGAGTGCCACAATGTTTGCTAGTAGTGTTTAAGGCAACCTATAGTAAACATGGGCTTGACCTTACACCCTGAAGCCCAGGAGACCAGATCAACCAGGGGAAATACTAAAACTTCATTTAATTCTGTGGCTTTGACTTGTCCTAAATTCATAACAAGAGTTGGGCCGTGCTTCTGACTGTGATTCACACTTTGCCAGATGGGTACAAGCCATCATTTGCCAAGAGAAGCACAGCGTGTTTTGTCGTGAAATACAGAAAAACACTCCATACTAGAATGGCAGAGTGCTTTTGACTGAAAAATAGACAGGCCTGTGTCTGAGATTATGCAACCTTTTCCCTTTGGGCTATCTGTTTGGATCAATATAACTGCAAGGTGGGATCAAATGGGTTATTTCCACTTGACCATTATGAAATAAACGTTTAGATTAACACCAAGAGATTATTCTGTTTGCTAGCATGTAATGGAATCTCCAAGTAGGAATCTGTGCTTGCTCAGAGGCCAGGAAATACATGCCCCTGCATTGCATTTGGCTGGTAATGCTTGTTCTGCAGTCTACAGAAGCTGTTGCTTTCTAGGCTTGTTAATCCACAGAACTAAATAATTGATAGATAAAAAGATTGAAAGTGCTATTTTTGGCATCATCTTTATACTGGTTCAGAGAATGGAACTCACTGTTGTCCACTGCATTTTTACAGAACCATGAGAAATAGCTTAGATAACAAACCTGGCTCAGATTCGTTGCTTTCTGTAAGTTCTAGCTATTCTACGCTGCTTGTTCAGCAGCTGCCTTTCTTTGGGTTTTGGCAAAGAAATTGCATCAAGTTCATATACAGTAAAAAACACTCAGCAAAAATACAAACAAAACCAATCTCTTTGCCTTTCTGTTTGTGAACCAAAATCAGATCATAAAGAAGTCTGTTCCTTGAACCAATGAGGCCGTGGTGTAACTTAGAAGACGGGCGTGGATATATCTATATGCAGTCTCTCCCGTGTGGAGCTTTGCATGAAAGCATTTGTCATTTCATTTCACATAATTATACATCAATGAAATGTGAAAATGCCAACAGTTGTTCCATATTTTTTTGGCACTGCTGCTGATTTATAGGGTGCTGCTTTCCTTCGACGTCATTATTAGGAAAAAAGAAATGTGAGAAGTGAAGTAGAACTTCAGCATTTGAATTTCAGATGCTGGATTTTCAAAGTTTGCGCAGAAAGGCAACATAAGTTAGGAAGATTTATAGCAATACTGAATCTTAAACACATAACTGTGCATTTTTTCCCTTTTGGTCCTTCCCTGGTTCTCTTGGTGTTCAGCCACCAAAATGCATATTACAGGTTTTCAGGAAAGCCAAATGAGTGATAATTTTTGGCACACAGAAATGGTTGAGACACTTTTACCATGATTCTGAAGAGCCAGGACCTGCAAATTGACTGCAATGTTACATTTTTGTATAGTCTCTCACATTGGAACAATTACTGTCCTGAATGCTACCCTTTCTGCTTCTCTTTGTGTTTCTTCAGGGAAAAATAAACGCAGTGTAAACAACCCATAGCAACGCATATGGGAAACGCTCAGATGGGATACAACGTCCAAGAAGAGGCTCCTGCTCCTTCATTGCTCCATCACCTTTTTGTTCACTCTAATTTCTTTTCTGAACGCCTGGCTGTACTTCTGTCCTCTTTACCACAAGGCTTGAACCATGGTGGAGCAACTCCTTTACCTCACAAGTTTTGGTCTCCACCTGAAGGGCACTCCATGGCTTTCCAAATTTTGTGGAATAATGGGAGCAGCTGAGCCCACAGGGAAATCGAACGGCACAAAGTGTCTTTTGTCAGGGAGAGGTAGAATCACGTGCTATGATTTATAGAGAGATTGTGTAGAGGTAGGTTGGCTAGAAGGTGCCTGGGAGACGTGGCAGTTACTTTGATTGGATTTGTGCCTTCATTAATTATTATTTTTTTATAATGCTATCGACACCATTATTGCCATGTGGCCACGATACTGCTGAATTAAGCAAGCAGTGGTTTACTCCAGACCCAAGCAGCTGCCAGTTTTTCTAGTTTAATACGCATTCATCTTTGCTATATTCAGAGGAACGTGTAATGAAAATCACCATATTAGTTACGAGCTGTCTACAGTGAAGAATTTCAATTACTGAGGTAGAGTCTCAGCTCACTGCAGAGAGGGGATACAGCATGACACATCAGAATAACAAACGCGTGACAGATCCATTTTAATTGTCTTTCTTATCTGTACTTAACCTCTATTATTGTAACAAAAAGGAGAAGGGAGGAGAGGAGCTAACCTTTTTTTTTTTTTTCATAAAGATAATGGTAGAAGGTAAAGCAGAAGATGGAAAAGCAGCCATCAACTTAGGAAACAACAACGTCAGGGAGTCCCTACATGGAGACCGGCTGGTGTGTGTTTGCTCTCCTGATCAAAACAGTTTCCATATGATCATCTGACTGAATATTCCTGCTGCTTGCCACTGCATTATTCATCAGGTAAAGAGGACCAGCTGGCAATCTTTTGTCAGAAGCAGGGTTTTGACGGAGGTAGTAACACAAGTTCTGCCAATGGTTCCCTGTATCCACACAGGAGTGCCTTTAAGCTGCTCCCTCTAAAGCAGTAAGGACAGGCTTTTGTCCTGTTGATCTGTCTCTAAACTTTTCATCTTCTCTGCACCAGAGTTATCCTTGTTCAGGCAGGGGGAAAGCGTTTGGTTTTTTAAAGTGATGTCAGTGGGGTTATCTCCAGACTTGCAGTCTACCCAGCTTGATTTGCTGCAGGTGAACATCACTGCCCAAGTATCTTCCCTGCCAGATATGTCTGGGGCAATGACACAAGTCCTGAACTCTTTTTTTTAAGGCCTTGTATATTTCAGTACTTAAAAGTAACACCATATTGAATGGGTAAGTAAAGGTGGAAACATTTAGAAATCAATAGATCATTGGGTGGGCCTTGTTTTATTTTCCTCTAGAAATAAAAATGACTTTAAAAGCTGTGGACTTTTCCAGGATGACAGAATTATAATTACTGCAACAAAAGGAAGTCCTAATCACCTCTAATCCATCCCATGTCTGCCAAGTGTAATTTGAATGTTAGGTGCTGATTCTGGCCATCTGTACTGTGGGCAGAGCAAGATGATCCTCGTGTAGTATTTCAAGATGACTGAAAGGTGCAAAGTAAACAGTATCAAAGATGAAAAAGCAGTCTGGAACTTTGAATGGGCTCTTGGGATCTGACTCATGATTTCTGCTTGACAGTGGCCTTTCACGTTAGTCTAAATATGTGGCATAAATATTCATGAGCAACCCTGATGAAACATGCCGCACAATTTTTCAGCTGTGTTGGTAGATTCTTCACCTGGTTCCTTAAAGATGCTGCCAGTATGCTGTTAACTTAGAAGTTAGGTTATTCATTATAACGGACTGGATGCAATGTTTTAAGATATAAGAACCAAAATACTTTTTTGATATAATGTTTCAAGATAAGGTTGTTTTTTTTTTTTTTAATTATGCACCTGTATTTGCTTCCTAGATACATTTTCTTTGAAGCCTTAGAGAATTTCAGTTGGAGATTTTTAATGAGAGCTTGATTTTCAAGCATGTGGAAAACTACCAATTCTTTAACAAAGGCTGGATTTGGTAATACTACTTATGTTTCATAGAAACATCCTGAGACTCTTTCTTAATTGTTTTGCATTTCTGCTTTCCAGTGAGATGGACAATTTAAGAATCATTCAGTTCTAAAAGGGATGTTCTTCTCTTTGGTGGAAAAAAACAACCTTTGGTCTTTGCAAGTAATGCATGTAGCTCATTGTGCTGTGCTTCCTTGACTTCTCACACAGTCTCTGTTTTACATTACCATAACACTGCTGTACCCTAAAAGGGGCTAGGTGGCTATCTGTGCTGGATAAATTCCAATTTCTTTATTAATGGTTTATTGTGCCTGCTTTGAGGTGGTGTCTGTGTGTGATCACTATTGGAAGCTGATCTTTCCTTAGTGCTGAATCCCAGAAATAACAAGATCCAGTCCTTGGCTTCCTCTCAGATGCAAAATCTCCTGTATTCTTATCCTATTTTTTTTAGCCTCTGTGTTTCATTTTGTCTGGAATTCATGTTTCTCCATTAAAATTTAATACGTAGCCTACTTAGCTTAAGTTAACCGAAGCTACTAAACCACATCAAATGACTCGAGGATCACTTATCCTCAAGTACAAGATATGTAGATTGTTGGTTTTTGTTATCGTGTGTTCCTCACAGGTACAGCACACAAAGCTGTCTGGATATTTTCCAGTTTTCTGCAGTTCTGGAGAATGTAAGCCCTCCCGGAGCTTGGAGCTGCTCCTCCTCGCAGTTTCACTCTCGCCCCTGGCAACATGCGCTGTTCAGAATCCTATCTGAACGGAGCGTCTGGTGCCTTCCAAGTTAAGTGGCTCAATCCTTTGACTTCAGCCTTGTTACAAGTGAGACAACGCTTCCACTACCTATGTACTTTGTCAACTGCAATTTCATCCCCCTTTTAAAGATACAAAGGGCAGTGCTATCAGGATCACTGACACTAAGTACAGAACTGTTGACTAACCAGGCCTGGGACTTATCTAGATGCTGAAGCTGTTCCTTGGTTTTCATGTCCAAATTTTAACCTTCTTGGAGTAATTAAGATACATTTCCACCTCTGACAAATATGACTCAAAGAAAATCCAAACATATTTCCAACTGGCAATCCCCTGTCAAGTCTCAAGTTAAACAAAGTAGTGTAGTTTTGACCAAAATAAAGAATGAGGGAGAAGGGAAGGCGGGATAAAAAAAATGCCTCAACTATTATTTTCTGTGGAACTATCAAATTAGATTACAAAGTAATAAGGTTCTGTTTCGTCTGCTTCACTGAGGTGCAAAACCTTATCATGTAGCTATTTAAGTGATTAAGGTTAGTGTGAGGGTATAGGGTACAGGCCACACAAGAGCCAACAACTCCACTTTTCTGAGTAGTCTAGTTCCTGGACTATTTTTGGCCCACAAGGTGGGTGAAACTCAGTCCAAATGAATGAAAAATTACACAGAAAGCAGAGCCCTGTCTAAGTATTTAGCATGATATTTGTGGCTATCTACTTTAGAAAAAAATATATCCCTGCATTTGTGTCCAAAGCTTTAAAGTGTGATTCTATGCTAAAGAATGATGGAACCATCCAAAGAGATCTGCTCTTTTTCTGTGTTCGAAGTCAAACTACCTGACTTCTGAGATGACTTATTAATGGGTTTTGATGGTATCCACAAGATGTTAAGATGACGTGATTAGTTTAGTAATGGCAATTAAAAGACAGAGGTGTGGGGGGAGTAGAGAGAGGGGAGAGAAAAGAGTATCATATATTCAAAAAAAATCCAGTTCTACTTATCTGTATTTTATTAGACAGTTACTTTTGTTGGAAGAGAGATGGAGCAACTCCGTGCTGAAACTTTGACTTTAAATCAAGTCAATTAGTGAGTTGCTTTGGCAGAAATGGCCCATACATCTTTTAAAAGGATTTAAACAGGCATACTGGTATCCTAAAAATCAGCTCCAGCAGTTTATTCCCTGGAACGGAGACTGAAGTAGAACATGTGAAGGAGATTATGGCAGAACTAAACAAGCAACTCTGGTTAGTACAGGGTGGTGAGAGAAACAGAAGAGCACAGACCAGAAATCAGCTGAAGCAGCTAATGTCAATGTGAAGCTCTTATGGAACCAAAGTGTCTGAAGGCATAAAGCTTTCTGCCAACTTCTACTCCGTGGCCTGTGTTCCTTCAGTTGATGGCAGAGCATCAGTATCACCTAGATCATAACCAAAGGTTTGCAGTTGTGTTACTCAGATGACAGGGAAGAAGAAGAAAGCTTAGCAAATATTGATGGGGATGGCATCCTATTAGAGAAAGCAAACAAACAAGCCTCCCCAAAACGTGAGTTTTGATCTACACTCCTGGCCTGGTTTTGCTGGGTTTCCAAAAGTCCACATCTCAGCAAACAAGTCAGTGTCAGTCACCGGGAGACTAGGGATGGGAAAACCTACGTAGACTTGGTTGAAGGAGAAACACTCTGGAGTGTTACAATTATGAAATCCCAGTATACCTGTAACGTCCCCAAATTTTACTATGTCCAGGTGTCACTGGCTCTTTATCCCCTGCACATCCCTGCTGTCACACATAGCAAGACTGTTGGAGCTGGATCCTGGCAGTTTTCTGGGGCTGCTGTACACCTCGCTGTGGCAGGACATGGGCTGGACCCACTGCAGACTCTTGAAGTCTTTATGGAGAAACTGTCATTCCATCCCACCAGGGTAGTGGGGCTCTATTCTGGACAAGCTGGGGCTGTCCTGATCAGCCTCTGGGAGAGGCTATAGCTCTTAAGCAACCTCTCTTGTTCCACTGGTTCAGCTTTGGCACCACGCTAGCTGTTAGACAGCAGCCCAGAGGCCCAGAGATGTGGTGGAATTGCCATCCCTGGAGGTAGAGAAGTGGTGGAATTGCCATCCCTGGAGGTATTTAAAAGATGGGTAGATGTGGTGCTTAGCAACATGGTTTAGTGGTGGTTTTGTCAGTGTTAGGTTGATAGCTGGACTTGGTGATCTGAAAGGTCCCTTCCAACCTGGACAAGTCTATGATTCCCTGATTCTGTGGCAGCCAGTGTCAGCCTAGATTCCAGGCCACCAGGAAAGTCTGTGGTCAGGAGACAGGTCCACAGCTAAGCTGGGAATGCAAATTAGCAAATCTGGACCAGGCCCAGATCAGCAGGGAGAACAGGGGCCAGACACAGCCCTGGGATGGGCCAGGGAGCAGTAAGGACCATGGTGGGCTAAACGGTCCTGTGGAAGTGCCGCTTCTTCCCTTCCATCACAAAGCTGTACTTAGTGCTGAAATGTGCATTCCTTAGTTTGAATTTATTGGTTAAATTCACTCATAAAATTTGTCCGTATAGCAGCCAGGAGTAAGCAGGTAATCGCCCCCTCAGAATAAATCCCCTCAAAAATGTTGGAAGTGGCTAAGGTGGCTGCAGTCCTGGTCTGACTGGGCTGCTGTGACCTTCCAGGACAGTAATGTGCTGTGTTTACACCATTGATTTAGCTTTAACTGCCTCACATTTTGCTTGAATCTCCAGATTGCCTCTGTTTGCTTTGTGCTGTTTTGGCTCCTGCTGTAATTCTGTTATTGGAGAAATGAAGCAAAGTGATTAATGACATTTAAATTAATTAAAACAATCAATTAATTAAATTAATCAATTTAAATTAATTAAGTCGATTAGTGAAATGAATTCCAGTAACTCAGATCCTGCTGCCTGCTTCAATTCTGTGACCTTGGTACCGGAGTGCATTGTGGTGGGCTGTCTGATGGACAACAGGAGGAATTCCCCTAAGCCTCAGGTGCAATGAATTAATCACCAGAGACCTCGAAAGCCTCTAATGTGCCTCCAGTGACTTGTTTCGTATCTGTTTTTCAACCCTATTCCCCACATACCAGGAAACGGCTACAGAGGCCCTGGTTTTACTTAGTTTTGAATACTAATGTGTGTGCCAGCGAGCGATTATGAGTGCAGGTGGATTTACTGTTTGAGTGTCTCCTCCTGCCATGTTGCTGTCATGGGGCCTGTACAGAGTGGTCTGCATTTATTACTGAATTCCTGTTTGGACTGATCCTTAGCAATCCTTTTGGTATCAGCACAGCCCTAAGGATGTTTAGTGAATTTAAATAGTACACTGTAGAAGTGTAAGAAAAACTCCTAAGAGATGCTTTTAGCAGGGTAGCTGCTTATGACCCCAAGCAGTTGATTGATGTCAGCTGAGAAGGCTGTAACGAGCGTAATTTGATAGATTCCTTTTATTTGTAAGGTGGATTGAAAGCATTTTGGGATCTTGTTGCCACAGCGCTGGAGAAATTTAAAAACTAAATGTTTTCCTGATACTTGTTTTCAGAGAAAGGTGAGGAGTTTTCGTAATGAAAAGGCTGCTTAACATATAAAAGGCTGTACATTTGTACTGAAAATATTAAGAGGCAAAAGTCATCTGGATTTTTTTTTCATATTGAAACCAGTCACTGAATGTATGCAGAACATAAGGCATTTGTTTGAACATTTTGCATAGTCCTAATTACTGTTACTTGCATGTGTACCCTAACTGTTGTCTCATTAAACATTTTGTGTCCAAAGTAAGTTATAATCTCAGTAGTTAAGATGAAGAGCAGAAGAAAAAAAGATGTTGAAGGCAAGGAATAGAGATAAAAAGACAATAATGTTATATGCACACCGCTGGGTTAAGGAAGTTCTAACAGATGGCAAATGTAGCCTATATATCTAGATCTAGACTATACTTTCTGAAGCACACCAGGACTAATGTGTTTAAACATCTGGGTGTTCAAATATCTTGCCAATACATTTCCACCCTAGGGCATATAGAGTCTCTCCATCTCCAAGGTGATGATTTGAAGAGGGCATGGGAGGAGACAGAACTTCATTATCCCTTTAGAGACTTCTGTTTTATAATGATACAGCCCTAACTGCCTATCACGTGCAGAATTTGTGACTTAAGAGGTAAACCTAGGTCTTCTAAATCCTGATCATTTCACATCTAGGAAATTTTTCTTGTGCTTAGGTTCTTGTACTCTGCATTCAAGTTTGTATCTTATAAACCTGAGGGATTTCAAAGTACAGGGTAAATATATTCCAGACAAATTTTTGAAGCGTATAGCACAAAACTACAGAATTAAGGGGTTACTTGCTTCCAAGGGACATAGAGTATTCATATAGCATCACAGACAAGCCTGGAAAATATCAAGGGACTTAACAGAATACAAGAGCTGCCAAGAGCAAGAAACAAAATAAAGCAGAAGAAAGGATGGTGTATCCTGGAGGGGGCTGATTACTGAGTCTGTCAAGAGAAGCAACATAACTTCTGACACAGTTTGAGTAGAAATTAAGGGCATTGAAAGGAGCTGGATGATGTCTCCCCCGAGACCCTTAGAGCAATTAGAGAAGGGAGAGGATCAGGAGATGTGTTTACAGATAAAAGAGACTAAAGAGGCCTAAGACTTTGATTGTAGGATTAATTACTTGGATATTGATTTAGGTAACAAGTATGCAAAAGCTAAGGAGGATGCATGTTTGCAAAAATACTTCTAAGGATTGCTGCCTTAGAGAAATACATTGAAAACTATATAATATGAGGCAATTTTGGGATGCTAAAGCATGAAATGAATGACAAGCTAATATCCAGTTATTTCTCAATAGTTTTTGTTTCTCATGAATCTTGATAGAACTTTATATGTTAGTGAATCAAATCTGCCATTTTTTCTGCATCCAGAGTCCTATATTGTTGTACCTTTGAGTAATAGCTTGAAATAAACAGAACAGTTGGCAGAGTCAAGTGCTGTGCTGAGTGAATGAAGCAGAACTTAATCCTCATATTTTACTCCTGCACTGGCTAAATTCCCTTTCACTTGTGGATGAGTAAGGACAGAGCAAACACCTCAAGTTTTGCCAGAGTTATTTGTTAAACACGGTCTTAACCTCCCTGCTTGTATTGTGGTGATGCTTATATTTCTGTTAAGGGTGTAGAGGAAGAAAGCAGCAGATGCTTGTGTTTTAATACAGTCGCTGCAATTAAACAAAAGATAAACACAGAAGAGCTAAGATGTTTGTGAAGAGGTAAGGTAACAACAAGGCACGTGCCGTGGTGTTTGATGCAGCAGTGCAGAGGATTTTTGGTAAGAGCAAACTGATAGCTGCCAAAGAGGTGCCTTCTGATAGCCAAGCCAATCAGCCCTGGGGAAAGAAAGGCGGAAAATACTTGGAGGGATAGCCATGATGAAGACTATGGAAGTGGATAATGAAATCTCATGCTGTGTCTAAAGTGAAGACTGCGTACAGACACTTTGGATCCAGCCATCTTGTTTGAAGCAGCGGCAATGCTTGGTAAGGGGTATTGCCAGTACAGTTTTCATCTGACAGCAATCTCACTTAAAATATTCTGTCTTGGGTTTCATAGAAGAAGCAATACGTGATAATGCTGTGTGAACATTTAACAGCAAATGTTGTTTGCACTGAAATCAATTTTGCGTCATAGCCCATTTGGTACTGCAAGGCAACGCAACATTTGAAATGGCAAAAGTTTTAGTATGGCATGTAGATTACACAGTAGAATCTTCTCCTTGTCAGGATATGCTTAAACTGTGACTATGATGATGAAGATAGCTAAAAGGGCTCCTATGCCTCTTTTCTTCTCAGTTTTGTTCGTAGAGCTGTTTGTGAGCCACAGTGTAAACTGATTCTTTGAAATAGTTCAGTTTAAGGATAGCCCTTTGTCTTTTCTGCCAAAGAGGAGCTGAATCCAGAACACAGTGGTGTAACCTCACTACCAGTTGTACTGGTACAAAGAAGGGATAACACAGTGGTGTGTGAGAGCACTAATGAGCAACAAAGAGCAAGAGCTCCTTCAGCCATTTTCAGCCTTGTATAGCTCTATGCTTACCCAAAACCTACTCTTCTTGATGAATAGTAACAGGAGAGATGATACAGCTGCCAGGAAATTGATACACTGATATATATATATATATATAGTTATATAAGGTTATTTTATCTTAATGTGTCTTTTCTTTCTAATATGACACCTGATACTGTCTTCCCATACAAGAGAAAGGGATTAAACATTTTCCAACAGATTAATGGAGTCATAGAGCAAAAAGTCAACCTAGTTCCCCCCCAGAAAAAAATCTGAAGATGCAGTAGAGCTTCTGGGGCTTGAAAATCTTCTTTCACTAGCAAGTCCCCTACTTTCATATAATGGATGATCTGTAGTGCAAAAGGGCATTACAGCAAAAGGTAGGCATGTGTTCATGTGAGGGGGATGAAGTGAAGGGTTATGGTGTTCTCTGTACATTAATATCTGCTAATGTGGCTGTGTATGCTATTATGGGCTGTAGTAATACCCACTGGCTAATCTCAGATTTCTCATGTACCTTGAAATGAACATAGCGTGGGTCTTTTAGCAGATTTTGTGATATCCCAGCATGCTAAGTCTCTCCCCCTTGTTGTGCTGACTTACCCCAGGTTGAGGCAGAGAGAAAGCTTATAAATGTCAGTGCAGAGGTTGGTCAGGCTCAGCAGTTTGGGGGGGCTTCCTATCTAAAACATCATGTTCACATATTGAGTTAACAAGTAAGACACATCAGGGCAACTAAACAAACATAATCTGTGACCTGCTCTCTTTCACTGGTACTTCAGTGTGATGAGCTCATTAAGGGTAAATCTGCTAACACTCATTTCATGTTGGCAGAAGACCGGTGTGTGGTGCGTGCTGTCATCTCAACAGGAGATCAAGAGATAGCCAGCTCTGACATGACCCATTATTGCTAAATAGCAAATTTGTGTAGTTACTTGTGTTTCATGAAAATGCTTGATGCACATTAAAAGAAACCTTTTGAACCCAAAGCTCATTAATTTTTTTTGTTGTTGTTGTTGTTCATCAAATTTGCAGGCAGACTGCTGTTGAGCCCAGTTCTCAGCACTCTCCTGTCAACTATCTAATGAATATGGATGTTATTTGTAATGCTCTTTTGGGGCAAAGGCCCAAATCCTGATGCCTGTGTTTCCCCCTTGGCATTAACTAAATTTGCAGCAATTAGGGCCCAATCTTTTGAAGTGCTGAGAGCCCTTAACTCTGCTGATTATAACAGGCTTGGCATCCTGACCAGAAAGGCCATTATGCCGGTGGAAATAAGTGGAAGAATTTGGCATGGAATTGGTTCCATGTAGTCATTTTTCCAGCTTTCGGTGTACAGTTTCTGTTCCTAAATGAAAAATGGTTAATGCTTCTTTTGACTCAACAGCAGATCCACAATAATGATGAAGTTTTGCTTGAGACGGATTCACTTTCACAGTATGCATATTTTTTTATTTTTTATTTTATTATTGAAGTCTTAATACAGAGAATTGATCAACTTCTGTAGGTAGATACGTGCTTGGGAATTGCCCAACTGCTTGGTAGTTGTAGTTACATTTAAGCAGGAAAAGTAGGGATATATATCCAGCCGCCGCAGTGCCCAGTGGTTCACCACCAAGCTGTAATCAAATGGTAGCAAAGTTCAATGGAGTTAGAAGGACCTAGTGACACGGTGGTGTCCCCATCATTATGTGAGGGTGGTGAGGCACTGGAACAGGTTGCCCAGAGAAATTGTGGATGCCCCATCCCTGGGAGTGTTGAAGGCCAGGCTGGATGGGGCTTTGAGCAACCTGCCCTAGTGGGAGGTGTCCCTGCCCATGGCAGGGGGGGTGGAACTTGATGATCTTTGAGGTCCTTTCAAGCTCCAACCATTCTATGATTCTATGTCTGGTTATAAGTAGAACCCACTTTTCTTCTAAGGCTGTCAGTTCGTCCAGAATAACTTCTCTTGAGTAATCTCAACTGCTAACCAAAAGCTTGAATTTGAATTGGGACTGCACTCAGTCATAGACAGTTAATTATTATACTAGTTCCTTCAGGATGAGGTTGTAAAGGGGTAACGTGAAGGAAATGTGTGCTGCCACTGCTTCTGGTCAGTCATGCTGTTTACATTAAATGTTATCCTCCGTGAGATACTCGTCCATTACATTTTACTGCTGATGCTTCTGAGAGGAAAGCAACAGACTTTCCCTGACAGCTAATACTGCAGACTGAACTAGAGTCTCTGAGACACAGATACAGCTTTTCTTATGATAACTTCTGCAGAGTGCTTCCCTCCAGAAGATGGGAGAGGTGGGTATTCAGTGGCAACATGTTATGATTTGTCAGATTTCACCAGTTAGAGCCCTTAACCTGAACAAAAAGGAAAGCTAAAAGATGCAACATTGGACTAGAATATTCACCACAAGTTTTTTCTAGACTTAAAAATGATCATTAAGTGATACCAGACTTGGGAGAGGCTTGTGTGGTGGGCAGCAGTTAAAGCTTTTGCACCTGAAAATACAACAGTTACAGGGTGGAAGTGCATTAGCAGTGTTGATATGTATACATTGACGAGGCAGGTGAGACTGATTTTCAACTGGAGGAGTGGAAGGGAGTCATCAGGAATCGAAAGCAGTGGGAGAAATAGGTCAGGAACAAGAAACTATGAGGAGGATTCACCACCAAAACATCAGGTGGTTCTGATATAATTAATTTGAATACACTGGCAGAGGTGTCAGTTAAAGGACATGTAAGTCAAATTTGTTTACCTGACTGCTCTACCCTGTGCTAGTAGTCATACCTGCAAGTTTAAATAAATAAATCCTGGTAAATAAAAGCTGATAATGGCTTTTATCTTTTCCTGAGCATGAATAGGAATCAAAGCTTGCTCTTCACTGCTGCTTAGATTTCAGTGGGCTTAGTTTTGTTGCAATAATGAGTCTTCTTACTGAAACATCTCAGGAAGTTGGACTGAGGGATAAAGATATGGGTTTTTAGATGCATACATGTGTATGTAGTGAAAATATGTTGATATACAAGATTTAAATACTAAAGCCTGTAAGCTAATAACTTATCAAGTGTCTTGTCATTTGTAGCCTCTTCTTTGTCTATGCAGTATCTCACAATATAATACAAAATGTCAGTATTTGCATTAGGCTTGTTTTTAGATGGCAGTTCTGCGATAGATGTATCAGGAGCATAGATTAGGGTAAAGATAGCCATAAAACCTTTTCTAGTTAAGGACATTCAAAGCCTTTGCAAGATGAGTTACAAATCAGAGGTGCACTGGCTAATGGAGACAAACAAGAAACCATTAGCATTCTTGCATGCAACAGGGCTGTGTGTAGTATAGGGAAGATTTTATGCCATGGCTGTAATCAGTAGAATTCCACAGAAATCTTTATTACAGCATGGACACAAGAAAAGTTGATTGCTGACCTTTGGTTATTCACCTTGTCCCTCTTCATGAGATACATCTAGTATTCTTAAATGTGAAGTGGATTTACCTTTTCCTGACCTATTCAGTCACTTGACCAAAGGTTCTAGTCAAAGAGAAAGTCCACTGGGGAAAATGAAAAATATTTTGAGTTTATAAAAACCAATCAGCTGATGAGTAGTAGGATTTATGGTGAGAAGGGACAAAGAACTTAGGCAGGAGAGACTTTCTATTTGTAAGAGTAATGGAAAGGGAAACACTGGAAAAATGGCTGCGAAATCTTTATAATTGGAAACATGAGTTGGTCCTGCCTTGGATTAGATCCTTTTTGGGGTCCCTTCCAGACCTATTTTCTACCATTATGATCATTTCATCCACCTACATGACACAGCCCAGGAGATTTCATCAAGTCCAAAACTGCTGGGAGAACGAGAAAATTTGGCCTGCCTTCTCTGCAGCCTGAGTCACTGCATTTACATTTTTCTGGCCCTGAGGCCAAGCACACAGTCATATCGACCAACCACCCGTATAATTTGTTGCTGAGTTTGATGCTGGGTGTGCTGTCAGAGCTGCCTCTTGAGCAAGCCAGAACAAACTCCAGGGCACACCACTCCAGGGTGCTCTTGGCTGTTATGCATCTAAGCTCCAGGACTCTGCCTCCATGAGCAGCTTCCATCCATCTGCTCTCATAGAGGTATTACGTGGCTGATGGCCAGCAGGCCAGATGGTATTGAGTGCTTTCCTAGAAGAGTCCCAAGCATCAGCTGCTACAGGGATAGGAGGAGTTTCTAAGCACTCTGAGCGCAGGCCAGATTTAATTAGCCTCTAAGATAGTAGAGGGGAAATGAGGAGGTCAGGCAAAATGTCAGGTCTGGGGTGTTCTCTGGGACAAGACAGGTGTAATGCAGGTCAGGTCTATCATGTGTTGGTACAAAGTCAGTTTGCCTACATTCAGCTTTTCTTTACTTTAAAGAGCCCTCCTCTATACAGGGAAGAGATTCCTCACAGTGACTTGGACATCATTCAGTCAACATTTGCTCCGTATTTTGTTAACCAAGACAGACTGATTTTCACTGACCTCCTCAGACATCCTCCAGCAAAAACTGGCAATTCTTTCAGTTGCTGTTTCTGAGGTAAACAGTCAAACAAGTCAAAGAGCTTTGGGGGTTTTACTGAAATGAGAAGAAAAAGAAAATCCCTTCTCCATCTTTGCAGCTCAGCTTGTTGTTCTATTTGACACCTGGTGTTGGACCTTATGTCAGTCTGTGCTTTGGCAAATTTTAAGTTCAATAAACACATCCTTAACACACCATTTGGGCTAGACTAGACACAGACATAGTCTACACTGTCTTTTCTGTACATGGCATCCTGTACAATTTCAAAAACCGAGATCCATGTTTAAAGTTCTAAAGACTATTGCTAAAGCCTTTTATTTTGATATTAAAAGCATGCCTGAAGGGCAATGATAATCATTCTATCTGAGACTGCAAATGTCATGAAATAAAGGGATAGCTTAGTGGAAATGTAACTAAATGTGTGCATATCAGAGGTTGCTATAATTTGTAAATAAAGCTCCTTTTATTTAAAATAGACCAAAGCAANAAAAAAAAAAAAAAAAAAAAAAAAAGACCGATCCTAAAGATTTCCACCTGGTCATTAACATGTAAATCACTATCTTAATTAGAATTCTATTTAATGAAAGATTTTTTCACTCCTTATTCCTAAGTGCTTTCTGTATTATTGAAATCATCAATTAGATTTGTTTTCATGCTTTTAGTTGCTGGAGAAAGACTGAGCTGGCTTCTATGGGTTTTTTTAATGCTGTGAATGGCAAAAAGGGATGGAGAACTGAGAGATAAGATCGACTGCTCCCTGTGCTTAACCTGTAAAGACTACTAGGAACTATCGATGACTTTGTGTGTGGTATTGAAAACATGATCTAAGGGAGCGGTGCTTTACAGCTCGACATGTAGAGTAATGACCAAACGAAAAAGAACCTTTCTCCTACTCCTTTTTCAAAGGAGACCTGTCAGGTCTCATGCTGTTCACAAGCAGCTGCAGTCTCCTGCAGAATCCTGAGTCAGGGACAGAGGGGAGTAGCTCCTGGGCATACTTTGTGCTCTCCTCAGCCTGGCCTCTCCTTTTGTATCCTCTCTTCATGGTGTCTCCTGTTGTGCTCCAGGGAGACGGGGTAACATGAGACAGACATTGATTTTGCAGGATTCAGTCTTGTTACAGATGGTTGGAGACACAAAATCCAGTTTCCAAAGCATTATATCCCTCTAACAGGTCCTTTTTCTATTGAGGTTGGGTGATTCCACAGGAGGAAGCGTTACTGTGATTGGTTTTCTTTCTGCTGACTACTAATATACAGTCAAGGGCGGGCCAAGCGTGCTGAGAAAGCGCAATGAATAGTACATTAACTCAACTGAAATCGTGGTCATTCATTGAGAACTAAGGACCACAGATGCCAGTCTCCACTACTCAAGCTAAAAAAACATTTCCATGTTGGGTTTGGCAGCATGTTACCAGCCCTGGGCAGTTGTCTGTGGGAGATAATTGCATACACTGGACTTGTAGTAATTCCTGTCCTTCATCACCTTTTCCACCCTGGCCACCATAGGCCTTCCAAACCCTTACCTTGAAGTGACAGCTTCTAATCATCATTCTGAAGCCCCTCTCCTCATGCTGAATTGTGTCTTTTGCATGGTAGGAGTGAGGTTGCTGAACCTGCGATTTCTAAATAGATTCTAAAGGCAAGTTCTACAGAGATAGTGTATTTTATTAGATCTTATTAGATTTTATTTTTAGATATTATTTATTTAGATCTTTTATTAGATTTTATTAGATTAGTGATGAGGTTGGGAAAAAAACAGCAAGCTTTTTAAGCTCCCAGTCCCTTCCTTGGATCATTAGAAGTGATGCAGGAACATTGAGGATGCTGAATTCCTTCAGCCAAGGAAGCACTCAGTCCCTTCTTTTCCTGACAAATGCTCTTAACAAGCTACCTAAACTCCTCTTCCATTGTAGAACTTTTCCTTTATTATTTGCTGAAGGTATAATTGTCTGCCACTGACAGCCTCTTTACAACTGACATTCAGAAGACTTTCTGCCATATGTTCCAGACCTTTCTGCTTTGGACCGTATTTGCATTTGAATTTTTGCATTCAGAATGGGCTCGTATGAAGAAAGCACAATTTATCATTTTCTTTCCTCAGCGTTAAAAATTACAAGTGATCAAATTCACTTAGAAATAAGACAGTTTTCTTTTTCCAAGGAAAATGGTAGACCTCTGAGTTTGTTCCACCTCTGCCCAAAATAGCATTAAAAATGCATGTACTTTAAAACGCCATACAAATTTAAAAGTTTTTCTATGGCTTTTTTGAAAATCTTTGTTTTTCCCTTCTTCTTGTGAAAATGTTAGCACAGAGCAGTCAAATATCTGTCTATTTATAAATTTCATCTCTGCAAATTCATCACAATTGAGCTGATGCATAAAAGGGGCTTGAATGAACACTCTTGGTCCTTTTTCTTTAGAATTTTTTAAATGTGTTACTAGTCAAGTGTCTGTTTAAAATGGACTTGTCTTTAATGAGTTGTTCTAAATCTACTTTTAAGACTGAAGTTCTTTGTTTGTTCACAGGAATGCGGTTTAGTTAGCAAGGACAAGTGTGTTTTCTCATTATCAATTCTGTACTGAAGTGCAAACACCTTGGAAAGACACAAATGAAAAATCTTCAAGTGGCACAAACATAAGAGCAGGAGCTGCCTTTCTATGTTTGTTCACTTTGGTCTTGGGTGAGTGAGAAAAGTTTGTGATCAAAGCATTATTTCTATAATAATAGAAATAACTTAGAAACGCTGTTATCTGCTAATCAATCTTATTGAGGCTTTAGTGCTGCTCAAAATAGAATAAGACCAGATGATCATCTTACACATATGACATTGGCCTTTGGAAAGAGTGGAGGTGATCGCTACTAGGAAATGGCATCTAGCAGCGTGTTATTCGTAAAGCTGACATGCTGAAAACTCGGTGGGTCTCTACAATCGTATTATTCCTTCTCTTCTGGGCTCCCTGAGTTGGCTGGTGATATTTCTCAAGAAGCTCAAGCTGTTATTTCCATTCTGCTTGTTGCAGCCTGAAAAAACATGTAGAGTGCAAGCTTAGGAGTAGTAGAAAGAGGATGGGGACAGATGCACAGATGGCATTGGTAATAAAGGAAAGCAGCTGTCAATATTACTTCAGAATGAGTTATTAATGATTAGCACTCTAGTTTGATATGTTGACAAGACCAAGCTTGCAGTTTAGAGGGTGTGAACTTGGGTGCTAAGAGCAATATGGCTAAAAGCAGAGAAGACGGACTAGCTTTTAAGAGCTTCTGACTGCTTACGTTCTGCTTTTTTATTTCAGTAGAAGCTGCAGTTATTTATTGCAGTGCCTAATATAATGAGCTCGTAAGTATTTGAAAAATGGTAAGAAAAGGAAGCAGGCAGTAGAACAACGTCATTCAGTTAGAACAAGTAACTCCTGAAGCATTTTGAACCTTGCCCTTCCCTCATGCTGAGATCAGCATGCATCTGTAAGTATGTTGTTTATACAGGTCAGGCAAAAATCTCCTGTCATATAATGATGGGCTCTATCAATAGCTTTTCATTCTCTTGAAGCACTAAGTGTGGGCTCTTTCCAGAAGCAGGATATTGAACTAGGTAGACCACTGGTGAGACACAGCTTAACTCCCCAACATGACCTCATCTATTGATTGAATGAGTGTGGCTTTTTATTTACCCCTTTCTCGCTCAACAGGGCTATCCATCTCCTACTCTGGAAATGTGTTTACTGCAAAATATTTACAGCAACTGCTCCTATTAGTTTGAATTCTATCCTCCCTCAGTGGTACGATATGCACAGGATATTATTATGATATTGTGCTGTACATGGCTGCAGTCTGAATGTCTCACAGGAGTGCTCTGAAAACTAATGTCTCTTGTTCTGTGCCGGTGATGAGCACCTGCCAGACTGCAGTTTGTGTTAAAATAAGTGTCAGAGAGGTAACTGTATCACCTGTCCATCTGAAAACTGTGACATAAATAAAAGTGAAAAAGGAAAATTCATCATCTTTCAAAAAGAAAGGAAAAAATAATCCTTTTTTAAAATTTTCGATCAGCGATATTTGGTTGAGGTGCTTCATTTATGTCTGTCTTTTCCACTGAGTGCATTTTTGCATTTCTTTCTTTTATAGGTATCAAAAGCAAAACCAACTGTCTTGTGGTAAGAGTTTTTGCTTATATTTGCACTTAAATTATCTTAAAGAAACACATGCAAGAGTTTACAATGTTAAAGTTGCTTCTGGAATGGAGGTTCAGAAAATAAAACATTAAATCAAAATTTTCTAGAATGCAAAGTCAAGTCCTGTGATAAAATCCAAATATACTATCTCAACTCATTTGCCTTTAAAAAAACAACCTAGAAAAACTTATGGGAAATAGAAGTTTCATCTAACAAATTCTGTCTGTCTTTCCTGAAACAATCCGCATTTCTGTTCAGAAATTTTTATATCATAGTGTTCCAGTGTTTCGCTGAGCATGTCTGAGTTCCTGGTCAAGATTTTCCTTTCTGGCTACTGAGATTTTAGTTGCAGTTCTCCATCCTCTGACATTTCTTCAATTCTCACAAATGCTTACTGATTGAAATTTACAGTTTAGAAAGCACTTCACACTGATTGTAGTAAGACTGTTGTCAGGTCTTGGAGAACATCCCCCTTCCAGGAGTTTAGTTGGCAAATATATGGAGTTCAGCCGTCTGAGTCCAAGATCAGCTCCTTTGCTGACAGGAGCTGTTGTAAAGAATCATAGAATGGTTACAGTTGGAAGGGACCTTAAAGTTCATCAAGTCCTAAACCCCTGCCATGGGCAGGGACACCTCCCACTAGACCAGATTGCTCAAAGCCCCATCCACCCTGGCCTTCAACACTCCCAGAGATCGGGCATCCACTTCCTGCATCTGGATGTGGACCCAGTTGGAAGGCTGTTACTGTTTCAGAAATCCCATAAGAATTTATTTATTGTCATGCAGACAATTATTCTATCACCTGATGATCCCTCCCAACCCAAGAAAGAGGAATTGGGGAATGCAAAGAAATGCGAGGGTTGAAATGTAAATAGATTTAATAGAATAAGGTGAAATAACTAACAATAATACTAAAGAACCAGTATTAATCCTGACACTGATCTAAGATTTACAAGCATTATACTCGGCTAATTCTATCAGCAGAAGCTGTGCCCTCCCAGCAGTGGACAGTAAATGTCGGACACTGCAAGTACAATGGCTTTGGGAAGAAAGGGAGGCCTCAGGGGTCCAGCACCAGGGTGAGAAGTTGTCTGGATCATCGCCATCAAGGGAGAGCCAGCTATGCAGCAAACTTTTCTAATTTATACTGAATGTGACTTTCATGGTATGAAATGATCCTGTTGGCCAGCTTGGGTCAAATGCCCAGACCTTGCTCCTCCTCATCCCTGCACCTGGCAAGGCTCGAAAACACTGACACCTTGAATCTCACAGAGCCTGGCTGGCCATAAAGTAAATATTTTCATAAACTCAGACACTAGAGTCCTCCAAAAATGCAATTTTCCCAGCATTAGAAGAAAAGTTAGTCCTGGGCCTCTCAGCCAACTACAATTTAAAGCCATGGCGTGCATGTACCAGTTGTCGTGGATTTTTGTTCCCAGTCACGTCTTTTGTGGGTGTTCTATAGATTTCTGATGTAGATCTGGGCTAAAAGGTCAGAGGCTGACAGGTCAGATGAGATGAGTCCTTTGTGAAGAGTATTATCCTCCTTGTAAATGGGTATTTCTGACTTACTCATAGCCCTCAGAAAATTTACTCACTGTATAAGCAGTTGTTTGGTTTCATCCACAGAGCTTCTATGATGGCACTGAAGGAAGTGGGTTACGTTCTGGGAGAGCTTTGAGATGGGGGTGAGGTAAACATACCCTGTTGTGTGTGTGAGAAATGCATTGGAAGATATTGCATTGTTGCTTAGGCACAGTCTGATTCTTATTTGGTGTAAGTGGGCGTACGGAAATTTGTTACTGAGCATTTTGAAAGGAAGAGCTTTATTTGAAGAGGAGAAAAGGGAATTTGAAAGAAGGATTTGAGTTACGACCTTCTTCCAGGAGAGTTCACAGTTTGAGGATTGACTTTCTATATATTTTCAGGATAGGATAGTATGTGGCTTATAATACAATTACACGTGCCTAAAAAGAAGCTTCTTCAAAGAAATAATTAATGTGTATTTTACCTTTTCTTGTACCAGCAAGAGCTGGAGGGGATGGTTTTATCCTGTGGTTGGCTGACAGCGCGAGCAATAAATACAAAATCCCCTGTAAGTTTCCTAAGTTTTTCCTCTTGAATCTCCCGGGACTAGAAAAACGTCATTTATTGACTCTGACTTGATGAAATTAAACATCTAATTAAATTTTGTCTGGATCTGTACCAGAATTTTAAGCATCTGGATCCAGATTCAGTTAAAAGCTGAATTCAACACATGCAAAGTTTAGGTGTTGGTGCATCTGATCTGTTTCTGGAGTCTAACTACTAATTTCTGATTTCCACTGCACACTGTTTGTCTTGTTTCATTCTTTCCCATTGTTACAAGGTGTGCCAGTGCATTTTAGCTCTATAAAAGAAAAGCCTGTCCCCTACAATCTGGCATGAAGGACAGAAGATAATGTTTCTTTCCCTGTGCTTTGTTTGTTTTAT
Source organism: Pedionomus torquatus (assembly GCA_013398155.1). NCBI lineage: Eukaryota > Metazoa > Chordata > Aves > Charadriiformes > Pedionomidae > Pedionomus > Pedionomus torquatus. The sequence continues at coordinate 104,166 of VZRU01010135.1, read as the reverse complement.
TTCTATTATTATTTCACTGGTCTTCACCTTCTATAATTAACAAAGAAGTATTATCAGTACTTAGATCAGTTTCAGAGAAATCCCAATGATGTCCAAAACTGTGAGATGTCTCAGAAGTGAAAAAAGACTCTTCAAGGCTTACTTAGTTTTCTGCTTGAAACTAAACTACTTAAAACCCCATGACAGAACACAATAGTTCTCAGAAGTTGCTAAATATCTCTATGTCCCGGATGGTATCTCAAGTTAATGGGATTTTCTGTTGATGATGTAGTGACTGTATCTGGTAGTTCAGCTGCTCTATACTCATTACGGGGGTGGTTCCTGGGGGACTTAGAAGCTACTATATTCCATATGATTGTGTGGTCTGAATTAAGGTCTCCAGGAAAGAATTTGTCACCAAATAAACTTTAAGTTTCTTGAAGTCCTTCTGTAACCTAAGGTGTACTCCTTAGGTCTCTGCTTCTGTTGACACATCCAGCAGTGGAGCCAGGAACAGAAAGGAGAATGTGACTGAGGACAGAGTCTCCCTTTGTCCCTAGTATGAGCATTGAGTGAGAAGCCTGGATCAGAGATGCCAATCCTGCTGGAGAATTCTTTTAAAGACTGCTTTGGAAGGCAGCTAGGATTTTTATATGTGTTTCTACTGAACTGAAGCAGTTTACTTCCAACATGGCTCTGTCTGTGATATTATTTCTTTTTGATTCTTAAAACTCTTCTATCATCATTTCACAGTTGTTTTGAAGAAGATCCCACTATCTTTTTTGACAAGGAGAGAATAACTTTCATGTTACTGTGACTATTTATTCATGAGAATATCAGCCCAGAGCTGGTCCGGTTAGAACAGATAGACAGTTCTGTATCCCTCAAAACTTTAAAAAACTGATATATTTTAGAAATAGAAAAATACAGTCCAAAAGTAAAATATATACCTATGCAGATGACATAGAAAAGTATCACCAAAATTTGCTGAAATAAAAACCTCAGGGAGGTTCTTTCTCCTGGATGACAGTGAATCTCACAGTTTGGGGAAGACATATTTCAAGTTTGATAACTGCTCATAATGCATAGAGGCAATGGTGTTCAAGATGCTTTTGATGCAACTTTATAATCAGAGAGGTGTTTTTTGGTGAAAACATGAATTTTCACTTAGTAACTTATTTGGCTGGATAACAGTTAGATTAGCAGAACTGTTCCTGAGTACATGGTGAATTTTTGTGGGAAACAGTAAAAAGGAAATCATGTTCAAGCCTCATCTCTACTTGTTTCAGACCAACCATTTTATTCGTTCCAGTACTCAGTGACTTCCTGAAACATCAGTTTGTTTTGTGCTAGAACTCAAACACATTATTGCGTTGGAGCTGTCTGACACTTTGGGAAAAAAGTATAAAAAGGAGATGTGAGCATCTTCAATATTACAGCTTGGTAATGAGGGAATTAAGTAGAGCTAAACAAGACAACTCGAGGGAGGTCTGTTCCAAATTAATAATTAATCAGAATGTGAACAAACAGCTGAAACTATATCTTTCCCAGTCCAGCAAATCTTAACTTTTATTTTTGGAGAGAATTTGGAAGAGCCTCATGACATCACAATAAGGAATTAGAAGACTTGAAAAATTCTTATGACATTATGTGAATGGGCAAAACAGTTTATTTTCATTGGAGGCCAAACAGTGACCATGACATGATTCTTCTTGTTACCATGGGTGGAATAGCTGTCCCCTGGAGCTTCCTTTCAGCCTTGTTTTTCTATAATTACCTCTTAAATCCTACTAAATATATTAATTTCCTTTCTAATCCCATATTCATACCATTAGCTGCTCTTTATCATTAATGAGTTTATATATCTCAATATTGACATTGATTGCACTCTTAATTATGTATTACTGTTGATGTAACATTGAATCAAATTCTGAGAGTAAAATAAAATAATTTGGCAGATAAATAGGGGAGTGACACTTAAAATTGGGAAAGGCTAGACATGGAATTCATTCATAATAGTTGCAAATTCAGGGTGTTTTGAGGCCACGGCTACAGGGTTACCATCGGCTAAAATTTTGCAGAACCAGTCTCCTGGATTTTTAAATGTGCTTTACTTCTTCTGTGCTGGCTTTGCAAGTCCAGTTACGTGTGCATCTCCCACCTGACCTTATTTGTTAGGGTCAGGACATCGATATGACTCTCCAGCATCTGATATTTTCTTTTTCCTTGTGCCATCCCACTTTCTTCCTAACTACATCCTTTTCTACCATATACATAAAAGAAAAATAGCACAGGATATTTCCTGACAGTATTCACTCCCATTTCAAATGCACTCACTTTTCACATGCTCACGTACCTCTTGCTTAGTTTTCTGGGATTCACTTGACTGGCATGAAGATACTGTGGTATGATGTGCAAAAGCTTTAGAAGAAAATGAATGTTAAATTTGTTAAAGCAAGTCTTTGATCCAGAAGTATGTAAACATTTATCCAGTCTGGGAATAAAGATCTCATGTAGCTTATCAGACCAATTAGTTAGTCAGCAGTTCAGTAAGCCCCAGCTTAAAGACCTTGCACGTGTGAATAACCCCCAATACAACAAAATCTATCAAACCACTTTGGTACTTTTCTGATTTGCAACTATAGCAAATACTGAAACACTCAAGGAAACTACTCAGCCCAGTGTAAAGAGCTTGAAAGTTCTGCAGTTATTGATTACACAAATGTTTTTTTAACAGATTCAATAGCGCTGTGACTTCATGGTTGCTGCTGTTCTGTTAGCAAGAAAGATGATGGTAGTAAAGCACTCGTTTCCATGTATTTTTTTAGACTTACCTGTGAACAAGCCCAACTGCCCAGCACTATAAAAGACAGTATAAAGAAATATATTTTGCTATTATTGTAATAAATGGAGGAAAGAAGCCCAATTCTAGAAAAGGTTTCACTGAGACAGCCCTGTACAAAATGGAGAAAAACAATATGCCAGGGTTTTACTCAAGGCAGAAGGGTCAATAGAAGAAAATGTGAAGAATGCATGTTTCTTGGGCTTGGGTCATTTATCAAAGCATTATTTTTGTATTGGGCAGGTTTCATAAATGAGGTTTCCTGTTCCTGATTGCACAAGAGATGGTCTTGCTAATACCTGCTGAAGGTGATGTGCTAAAAACAGAAGTGGCAGAGGCCTAAGCACTTATCTTTATGTTAAAATGCATTCCTGGTTTCCTATAGATGCATGGCATATGACTGGCTGTTCCTGTTCTCTGTTGGCATGGGTTCATTGAAGCGTGAGCCTGCGCAGAGGATGGTTGTTTTTTTCCTGGCCTTGTTAGCACTGTGTCATGGTTTCAGCCAAATTCACCAAAACCTGAGTGACAGATGTCCCCCCCTCCCCCCTTTTGGTCAGAGAGGAGAGGAAGGAGTTAAAGAGATTCAAGAGTTTAGAACAAACTAAACTACTTNTTGACCTGTTGATCCTTCAGCTTTTATACGGGGCATGATGCTGATGGGATGGAATACCCCTGTTGGTCCGTTCTGGGTCACCTGTCCTGTCCGCTCCTCCTTGAAGGTGGGACCCTCCAACGGGCAAATGCTGAAAATTATCTGACCTTGGTTCTTCCAGCAATAAGTCTAAACAAGGGCCTCTCTGCATACCATCCCTTGGTATAATCAGGTCTTATCACTGTGAGGCGGAACAGCTTTGAACAATGTGCTGTTAATTTCAGAGTTTAGTTAGTTAGAAGAGGCCCAGCTAAGAAAGTAAAACTGTAAAACAGAAAATTGGTTCGTTTTACCTCAAACCAGGACACACTGCTTGGAGCATTGTGCTGCACACTCTGTAGGGAGAAGAGGTGCTATAGGTGCTATAGGTGCCCAGCTGATCCCTTGGCTGCAGTCAGCCTTACGCTCAAACCATGCCTAACTGCAAGCACAGGCAGGACAGTTATTCATCACATAGATGGACTCTGTGGGAAGTTTCATACTGCTCCCCAAAGGATCCAATAACCGAATGAGGAATTAACGAGAAGTATTGACCTATCTTGTGTGAATGGCCCAATTTCCACTTATTTTTCCCCTCAGGAACTGACAGATGCAGTAACACGTGATACGACAATAAATGAGATAGGCTGTTGGTCTGTCTTGATACCGTAGTCCCTATTCTTTGAGTTAATTCATTAGGAGGAAAAGGCTATTGTGACACTGTTCTGAAACCAGGGCTCCTACTATATTGTAAAAAATTAGTTGCCTAAGCCTTTGTGACAGTACTAAATATTCATTTTAATTTGCTTGATTCTGATGCATATATAGTTTAATATTTTATTTGATTATTTATAGGGTTATAGCGTGAATCAATGTGACATATTACTAGATTCTTATAAATAATGTATAGAAGGATTACACGGAGTGATAAAATTACAGTGATTTATTTCCTGCAACTACATAAAGATCATGCAGCTGCCAGGAGGGGAGAGAACATAAGGTATGCTATACCTGGTAGACTCTACTCTTAAGTATTTATCTTCACAATCCTCCTTTTAAGTAATTTGTTATTTTTGTACGTATTATAGAGATGAGTAAGAGAGAAAATCAGATGAAGTCAATAGACAAGAGAGGGGCATAGGCTCCCCACGTTAAGCCTTTAACAATTTTATGTAACCAAGCAATTTCATATTTCATCAGGTTCAGGACTGGTTAGTTACTGCGCCATCCATGAAAATTTTTATTATTGTTTAATTGAATTGTGGTCTAATTAATGTAACCCGGCGTTTACTTGATGTCAAGACAAATTGTCTGCTCTAACATCAAAGCTGATTTTAAGATCACCAACGCTCGGGGGTTTATTAAGTTGAAATAATCCTCTTTTGCTTCACCTGCCCTTCTTTTAAGTCCACAGAAACTTGCTTTGTCCAGGGACATGAGTCCCTTAGCTGGGAGGCAGACCACATTTGGACTTCATACTATTTTTCAAGGGCTTACTTTATTATTAGTTAGGTTTTCTGCAAGATCACTGTTAATTATCTCTGGAGGTAATGATTTGGCAAAGGTTAATGACTTGCCTCATACAGAAAAATTTGCAATTTAGTTCTACTTTTAAATGAAGGTGTTGATTCCTGTGGGCAAAAAAAAACCTTTAAATGGGCTCAAACTTTAAATGGAATATTGTAAAGACTGAGAGACCTGTACTCTCTCAGTATAGTACTTGGAAGATTTTGAACCTAAACACAAGTAAGAATCTCCTATTTTTCTGTGTTACACAATGCTGTGTTTAGCACTGGGCAGCACAGAGACAGTGCTACTTATTTACCATGATACTGCGTGATTGTTATGAATAGCTGATAGTTACTTTGATAGTATGATAGTTACCTTGATATATGGCTCACACAAGACAGTTATGAACGCATCTTACTTTGATATATGGTTCATGCAAAAAAATAACGGGAGGAATTTAAAGTTAGGAGAGTCTTATAAAATGTTACACCCTCCAAAACTGAAAAAAATACTATTTACTTGGCATGAGATACATGGCTTACTGAATTTCACTTGTTATATGTGGGCATAATCACTTTTCATTCCCTCCTGTGCTGTTTTGGTTTACAGTATGACAGGGGAAGTCAACATTAAAGGAAACAAAAGACCTTTCCCAAAGCTATGTTATAAATATTGATAAAAGAAACAGCACATCAAATTTGCTTGTAGTAAATCTTCAGTTTTTCAAGAAAATTATATAGTCCTGAGCTACTTAAGAATCTATTTACTTTATCAAGCCAAGTTATTTGAAACTCTTCAGCGTGGTATCTGGGCACCGTTGCATTCTATGTTCCAGGAAGAGAATCATAAGGCACATTTTTTAGGTTATGAAATGAGAGGTATCCAGCTTTACTTTTCCTGATGTTCTACTGTAAATATCACAATTTATCTTTGCCTTATTGATTTGCTGCCCATATCCTCTCTCCCTTTGACATCCTGAAGGAGAAAATAAAACAAGCAGGCAAAAAAAGCCAAGAAGGTAATGATATGTTCCTTTCAACTTGTGCTTCATACACAATTCTTGGTGGCCATTCTACATGCATTATCCAGCACCAAAGACAGCCAGAGGTCAAATCAGTATTTAAACAGACATTCTAAATGGAAATGAGCTGCAAGTCATTTAGATGCAGTCACTGCATGCAGATTCCACTCTCTCTGTAACGGGGGAGGAGAAGGAGCCTGAAAACTGTAAATATTGATTCCTCTATACACTCATGTACAAATCTGGTGCGAAGGTATTTCATTATCTCTTGCCCATCTCTCTCACAAGGGTGAAAACGGTGGTATTTCCTTGCTGCAGGTGTGTCCACTCTTATTTTCTGAAGAAATTGCACTTCCATCTTTTCCTCACAAAGCTAATTCTATCGCCCAATACACAGCAGGTTTGTACATTCCTCCTGCTGTCTTGTTTCGTTTTCCTTTGCTTAATTTCACTTTCTACATCTACTCTGCAAATGAGTCCTTATCCCAAGTCATTTAGTGTTTATTATTGATTCTTCTGTACTGTCTCATCAACTTCAGTTGCCATGTGGCTGACAACTTTGTGACCGATCCCCGTTACACTTTATATTATGACCACGTGGGCATTTCTCCTTTGAGCAGGTTAACATTCAGATCCTTCTGGTTGCAGTGTGCTGGAACCCTGATCTAAGAGGTGTTATTTTCTTGAAGATGGGGTCCTGAAATAGAACCACCCCCTGAAAAAACATGCCCTGTGTGTTTGAACACAATGTTCTGTCACTGTTACTGCCCCTTTTGTGTCTGCCTTCCAAAAATATTCTACTGGCCAAGCTTGCCAGTAGAGATGTTATAGGCATCCTCCTGGGAACAAGCACACTCCATGTGTTTGCTGTAGCCTATCAGATCTAAACAGCACAGCTGGAATTTCAAATAGCAAATCCTTATAGCTAAGTACTTGTGGATGAGCCACTAAATTTATCTGGGAAATAAGTTTGAATAGCAAATTAATTCAACAAAATCATGATCTGCTTGTCAAGTCAGAAATGGGGAAAAAAGGAGGACTTGTCAGCATATTCTTTGGAGCATTTTTGCCTGTGACTGATATGTAATTAAACAGTTCCAAGAATTGTAACACCGACACTAGTCTATTCATCATACCATTATCTTTAAATCAGTCTCTCCATATGTTTGGTTTTCATCTTTTCCTAGGTTCCTTTTTGTTTTTTCAGTTCTTTTGTGTTAGTAAGCAGTCCTGAAACACTGTATCCTCAATATAATTTCAATGAAACAGCAGAGAAAGAAGCTATTAACTCCTTGCTCTATAATACAAAACTTCTGCATATGTATCCTTTCCTTTCCTGCGTTCCTGTTTTTCATTTCAGCTGCCAGAACTGTGGATTGTATTCAGTGGCAGCAAATAAGGACAGAGTCTGCTATGAGGAAATATATTTCCAAATCATTAGGGGCTCATTTTCAGCTATTCAGTGACATTTATTGCAACTTGCCACCTTTAGAATGTAGTTCAGGAACTGTTTTGAAGACTCTCTCATTACTCAGAGTATAATGAGAAGCTTTCTCAGCCAGTCAGAAACCAGAAAAAAGGTTCAAACAGTCAGGCTAAGAATTTTTATTGCTCTTGAATGTATCTGATATTCTAAACCCTCTTTGTTTAGGGTATTTTCTAAAGGCACAACTGGAGAGAATGTGTACATTTAAATGCAAGTCCATCACCAGCATTGGTTTTATTTGATTAAAAAAATGTGTGCGTTTCCTAAATCTCAAAGCAAAATTTGAGTTCAAATGATATGGAATTGATTTGTTGAACAGGAGAAACGGAACTAAACATGTTCTTGTGAAGCAAGAAATGGTTACTGTGCTATTTGGAATCAACTAGATAGACAAGGGTTTGCTGCCTGTAAGAGGAAAATATGGAGCAATCTGTAAAAATTATGAATTATTGACTATTGCTTTTATACTGACTATAACCTTTTGCTCCTCTATGAAGAAGCTAGGTACAGAGTAGTGACTGAGACTGGAAGGAGAACAAGGTAAAATAACTGAGAGCTACTGTGCAGATCTAGAAAAAGATTTTGCTGTAGTCCTTTCATTGTGTAGCATTTTTCACAGGTGGAATGGTATGGAATTCAGATTCCTCTCATCATTTTGCTGATTGAACTATCCATGTTCTTTTTGGTTTCTTGTTTACGTTAATCAGAAAATCGTTGTTACAAATCTTATTTAAACAAAGATCCTGATACAACTTACATTACCTCCTTTTCATCTTATCCCTTTATTTAATTCGCTAAGTCAGCCTATAGACTGCTAACTGGCCAAGTGGGGAGTTCCTAATAAAATAACAAAGCATTAATTTTGATTTACTGTCTGAAAAGGCACTAATTGCATGGCAGGTGAAACTGAAATTCACTTTCAAGTGACAGTTCATTTTGTGGACCACTGTATGGTGTTCTGAAGATGAGACTCTGTAAAGAAACCTGGATCTTAAAAGGCATAAGAAAACCTTCGGATTTTCAAGTGACTATCGTTGAATAGTTTTATTTTTCCTGGAACAGTCTAGAATAAAATCACTTTTACAGCAAATTAGGGTCAACATTTTGACAGATCTAAGCAAGGACATATTTCTCTCAGGAGACATCTCACAGTATTTTTTAACTTATCAGTTGTAATATCAACAACTTGTAACTAAAGCCACTGAAAATACTGCATTGAAATAAATTGATGAGGATGAACACAAACTTGCTAATTATTGGTGAAGACTTTTTGCAAGATCTGTCAGAAAAAGCATCCTGTGGAATCTTTTACCTGTTTAAGTGATTGTAGAAAATTCATAAGTTTTGTAAAATGCACCTTTTCAATACTGCCATCCCTACCAAAATCCATCAGATAGAGTGATTAAATCTGCATCAGTTATGTAGTATAATTAATCAATACGTCATAGAGAACCATGGTGCAGTGCTGATTAATTTGTATTTTAGGTGCATACATTTCTTGCTTCCAGCTCACCTGAGAAACACATTAATCAATTTGACTGTACAGACAGAAGTGGTTTTAAACAAAGATATCATAGCTACTTCTATTCCTCCCCCCATTTACTAGATTTAGTGCTGTCATCCTTAGAGCGTCTGTTTGCTGTCCACTATTTTGTGCATAGAAATTTATATTTTCAGATATCAATGTCCAGAATAGGATTTAGGCATCAAAGTGAAATTTAAGATCTTACACTGAAGCTTGCAATCCCGAAAACCCCATTAAACTGCCACTAATTTCAGAAGTCTGCTTCTTAATTCCCCAGGCATCTGATGTTCTTCTCTTCATGCATAAAAGTGCATTGGTCATGGGTGAAATGAACAGATTGAAACCAAGTCTAATCAGACTTCATGAGGTCAGCATCACTTTAGCATTTGACTTTGGTGGGCATTCTTGGGCATGGTTAATGTAAACAGAGAGAACAGGAATCCCCGGAGTGACAGTTTTCACGTCAAATGGAAGAAGAGTTGATTTTTAAATGGTTGCCCTGTTTGGTGTGTGTTTGACCCTACTGAGCACCCAGGGCCCCAGATATAATGTTAGAGAGAGGCTGGTATTTAAAATGTAGTTCTGGATTCCCAGTGGGAACCAGACTTCTAAAGAAATGAATAACTGGAGTGACTTTAACACAGCTATCCCCTGTCAGAAGAATGATCGAATGCAGGTGTTCAGAAAAGCAAAGATAAATACCTGAACTACAAGCCAATATCTTCTAGAACAAAAAGGTGCAGGGTAAATGCAGAAATTTCATCCTCATGTTTCATCAGACTTCCCTTTAATTTTTGATTCTCAAGTTAGTTATTCAGCTACTTTGTTTTTTCTCTAGTGCTGCTCCGAATTGTTATTTCCCAGCTTAGTTTACATTTTCAATTGTTTCATCAATAATATTTCCAAGTTCTGGAAAAAATTATGTGATTAAAAAAGCGGAGAAGAGAGGTAGGGAACTTTTCTGTGTAGCCACACAACTTCACGTTTACATATGCTGCAAGTCTAGAGCAGTATGAAAAATAGCTAATTATCACTTTCGCCCATGCCCCGGTTTTGTATCTCTTTCAGTTCCTTTTAAGAGAAGTCATCAGCTGATGCTTGTGCTCCTCAGTGATTGCTGTATTTCAAAGTGAAATGTGCGACAGTGAGTTGGGCTGTGATGATGGAGTGAAGGGAAGACAGCAGTAATGGGAAACAACTTCAAAGCTTTTAGTGTCATCAAAGCATCACAGCGCTTTAGCTCTCTGCAACTTTAGAAGACTAAATAAAATAATACCAGTGTGCTTTCACTACTGTGAAAGGATGAAATTAGCCAAAGGTGAAGCCTGAATGGTTTGGAACTTTGGTTCAAGGAAGCACCTAAAAGTCTGAATTCTTTAGAGACAGAATAATGGGACAATAAGGCTGTATTAGAAGTTATCAGAGCAACATGGCTTAGGAGCTGACACACCTCTGCTTCCAGGTGTACTGGCCAGGGAAAAAAAAATCATATATGAAATGGAAAAATAATTTTCACTAGTCCAACAGGTCCTACTCACCAAGAGTTTGCTACAGCTTCCTTTAGGTAGTGTCTGTGGACTAGAGACATCTTTAATCCCACCAGGAGAGAGAGAGTCAGATGCATCCCTGTAGATTGCTCCATATGGAACAGAGGAACCGTGAGGACATAATCACACAGCTTCTCACGGCTGCAAAAATATAGCAAGAGGATAAAAAAAAGTAATTAGCTCTTGAGCCCCACAGGGTACAGACTGATCCCAAAGCAACACTCAGTGTCTGACATTGACCTCAAAATGGCAGTGTGCTAAAGGAAGGAAAGAAGCTCCGATGTATGTTCTCTGTCTCCTCGTAGGAAGGCACATGTCTTTAAGATGGGTTTTACAAATGCTTTCTTGAGATGGTTTGAAGTCTTCAGCTGTCAATCCATGCTTCTACCCTGTACCTGGAAAGTACTGCAGTTTGTTGGAGCTGTAAAGGAGGACATTGTGTTTTCTGGTTCCTTTGTTTCTAAAAGTAGATACTAAAAACTTTAAATACCTCAATATGCATTCAATATTTTCATATTAAAAGATTTCCATTTTACTTTTCAAATGCTAATTCCACTTGTAAATCTCAATAATAATTATAGAAAAATACCAAAAAAGGATAACTTGCAATTACCAAACTGAAATATTTTGGAAGAGAAAATATTTTGTAATCTCAGCATTTTTTTCCGAGTCTTTCCCTACTAACTTCTAATTATATGTAAGATATAATTACTCTCATCAGTGGGGAAAATGTATTTAGCCTAACTTACACATAATGTCATTTTTCATCAGAGTTCTGCAGACTGGCTATGTCCATCCCAAACTGCCAGGTACCATTAGACATTGAGGTCAGCCTGGCATGGCTTGTCTCTTGCACACAGTGAAGCCATGACCAAGGCTCTTCCCTGAAAAGAGACAACGTGAGCAAGTCCTGATGAAAATGTTCCTCAGTGGACGTGATGCTTTGGTCCTACCTCTTCTAGTCTGGTTAATCTCTTATCACTCTAACGTCAGTCCTTTTGACAAGTGCCATTAGCAATATACTCGGTGCCTATTGCATGCAGGGTTTATTTAACCCTTTGACCATTGGTACTTAACAATTCAGAGCTTCCCATGAGTTGCCAATTTAGATTGATAAGTGGCCTGCACTGAGCTGTAGGTTCTTCCTCCTCTTCTCCCATTGTCCTTAAGCCCAGGACTACCATCTTGGAACCCTGCCTTGGGTGCTAGACTCCCTCGTAATAGGTCATGACTTTTAATAGTGAATGACTTATGCAAAGACCCTTCAGAAATTAGTCTGCATCAGGAGTCATTAACTTGTTTGTGTCCCCAGATATATCTCTCCAAGAACAGTAGCTGCCCAGAGAAGAGGGCTTGATGCTTTTTCTTGCTAGCATGGTGATAAAGAGAGTGGGAATGGAGCAACCAAAAGCCTAATTGCAAGTGTAGTTAAGAATGCATACTTAAAATAGTGACTGAATGGTTCCTGTAGCTTAATGAAACATTGATTTGGTATCTGAGTCGCAAGCTCTGATCCTGACAACACAGTCATTGGTTGAAAACCGTTACCGCTCAGTGGCTGTCTAAGATTAATTGATGGTCGGTCTATCTCCTAATAGACAGGCATGTATGAAATCACTGAGTCATTCTCATTAATACCCCAGCCTTAGCAGGGGAGCTTGGAATTGTCAGGACCATGTTTAAATGTGGGAAGGGTTTGTGTCCCTAGAAAAGTGTAAAATAATAGTTGTAAAGTGGATTAGTATTTACACAAATCCTGCTCTGTCCCTCACCTATTGATTCACTGAACTTAACTGCCAGAGAAATGACCAGGCTTGACAAACTGGAATCTTGCTCATTTCTATCAGCCGTTCCCTGCAGGAGACAAAACTCCTGCTTCCAAAATTAGATTTTAAGAGCTTATTAGAAATGCAGCAAAACTGATAATTAGACTGAGTAGCTCTACTGCTGTCATTCATTTCCTACTAATCAGAGACCAGGGTATGCTGAGGGGTATTTATGCTACACAGCTCTGGATTTCCTATGACTATGCTATAGTACACGGCAAAAAAAAAGCGCCTTGCTGTTGCTTTCTTCTCTTTGGACTTATCCCAGGATGCCCTTGTAGCGAAAAAGACTTAATAGGTTTTGTAGCTGTGAATTATTTCTGTGAATACTTGAGCATATAACATTATGTGCACTGGAACTGCTCAGTCTATTCAGCTAATCAGTGCAAGCACATCTAGATTATTAAATAATTTGTTCAGCTTTGCAATATATCTGTCTTGACTTGTTTGAACTCAGGCTCTCTGAACCTGAAAGCTTTTTAACACTACAGGCTTTCAAACTTATGCAATTTTTACCCTGGACATCCTAACATTGGTAAAGGGTGATCTTTCCAATACCTCTGTCACAGGGAATTTTTGCTGTTTGCTCTTAAATGAAAGATTACACCATATGGAAGGGCAGAGCTAAAATGATTGAACATGCAATTAGAAAGATTGCTCTTTAGTCTTGTCAATCAGGCTGCTTTCCAGATGCTGGCACAGCAGAAGTATGATTTTTCCCCCCCAGATTCACTGTGGGTAATTTGATGCAACTTGGACGAGAGGGAATTTTCTACAACTTGACTCAAAAATTACATCCCTTGGAAGACAGAGTGCAGGAAGCAAGTTTAGCATATTGAGAGTTGGGAACATTTGGGCACACATCAGATAAGCTTGACTTTTGTATGCTCAGCTTTGAAATCCCAGTTATGAAACGCTGTACATTTGTGTTGATAAGGCTTGTAATTCTCAGTGACGAATGGGATGAGATGGCTGCAGCAGTAATACTCAGACTAAAAGCATCCCTCGTCGTCCTCACAAATGCTTATAACTCTTAGAGGAAAGCCATTTCCTTTTAGACTTTTTCAAAACTCCAGCCTCTATGCCAGCAAAGTATTTCACACAAATAGGTCTTTCTGTCCTAGCAAAGCCCTCTTAAAATCAATAAAGCTTTGGAACATTGCTTTGCTATCTTGCTGCAAAGGAGGCTTCCATTGATTTTGGTGTAGCATCTAATTGGAAAACAATGTACTATATATTCTTAAAATGAAGAACTCATACCTGACACTGCACAGGCAAACTTTTGTGATGGCAGAACTCCAGTCAGCAAATAATTTAAAGTCTTATTTGAGCTATGCAGGAACCAAACGCTCTCTCTGCACAGGATTGAACGTTTTTGCATATGTAAAGAAGGGGAATTAGTTTACACAATTATACCAAGACTAGGATCTGAGCAGGGCTGAAATAGACTATCTGAAGAGTTGGTAACAGCATATGTGAGAGACAGCATCCTTAAACAATAGTTTGTCTATGTTTCTTTGATTCACTGAGCTAACCAATTGACAGCTGATTAGTTCTAATAAAACACTACTGCAGTTCTGAAGTTTTTATTTTTGAAGGTTTTCTTTTTTAGCTGTATAGAACTGACGAATCTTTTTCAATATATAGTAAACAAGTTGCAGAACAGGTACTCTCTGCTATATATCCTCCTGTCTGTCATTCAGCATGCATTTGTAAGTCTTTATAACTGGCCTTTTTACTGTTATGTGTTCTAATTCAAAACCACACCTAGAATAACTACAGAACTGCCCTACCATCTTCTGCATAACTATTGCCTATAACTACCCTAATAACATCTTGTGGGGTTTTTAAAATAGACTACATAGGGCTAAGTGGAGCCTTTTAGGAGGAGGAGAAGGTCAGGTGTAATTGAAAGATACTAGTGATTAGCAGGTGTGTCAGTTCAGCTTCTATTAAAAGCTAAAATAGGGCCTCTTTTTTGTGCTAAGAAAGAAGTAGTATTAAAGAGTAGGTTTTCAGCATGGATTAAGCTCTATAAGAGAGGAAATAGAGGCATGGGAAAAGAAATGAAAGATGATTGTTGGCTACCTAGAGACCTCAAGTTTGATTGGAAAGAGTGCATGCTTGGGAGGGGTGTAGTTGTAGAAGAAATAACCAAAAAATCTAGGGTCTTTTTCAGTCTGCTGTTAACTTAGCTCATCAGGGTTGAAGTGCTCTTGAAGCAGAATTAATAGGTTGGTGATTCAGGTGTACTAGACTTAAAGGGTAGCGCTTTTCAAAGCTATATGCAAATTTTGTAAGATAGATTCAAAGACTCTAGCTCTGAAATTTAGTGTGCAAGAATATCACCGCAGGCTTGAGCAGTGCAAGAAAACTTAAGCACAAAGAAGTACTTCTGTTCTGTTCCTGATTCTAGGTGTCACTCCATAAACATCACCTGGAACCTATGAGTATTGTGGACTCTGACAGAAGCTAGGTTTGGGTGTCTGCTTTCTTTGCAAGGTCCTGAAGGAAGCTAGGCATCTTAGAGCATGCTCCAGGTTATAGACCATGGTCCAGAATGAGTAAGCAGGAAACACTAAACATAAGGGTGTACCATAAAGATGAGGGCTGTCTAACTGGGTTTCTGAGTCAGAATTCTTACTTGAGATGAGGTGCCTACAATGCTTCTCAAAAAAAACCCCATAATTTTTATTTCATGTGCTTGCCTTTTCTTTGAACTAGTCTAGTGGGTGGAGGGAGTGTGGGGACACGGTCTACTCCAGAAGACAGCGATGTGGGAAGATGCAGCAGGTGCTTCTGGCCCTTGGTAAGGCATTGTGGATGAAAGAAGACGTGATTGGCTTGAGTGAGATGGTGACTTTTTCCAGCATTGTGACTAGACATCCGATCTAGCCTGTGAAATGCAGACACTGTGTTAAATGTGGGAACAGTATTTTGCTGTGTGGGTGCGCATTGCCTTCATTTATCTGGTACCTGAACCACAAATAATAAATAGTGACCGAGAGTAGCACTTCAGTCTTCGGAGTGTATATGTTTGGAGAGTGCTTTTAATTGCTGAGCTTTTAAATTGCTTTTAAAAGCCTGAGCTTTTAATTTGCTTGTTTTAAGGCCATTTCAAGAATTATGAATACTTGTAGACTTTACCAGAAACATCGTTTGGGCTCTTACAGGTTGTTAGTTTGGGTGAGGAGGCGGAAGTTTTTTGAGGCTGTTTTAAGCCTTTGCGTTTACATCCACTTTTACAGCTGCTGTGTGCTGTGTTATCACCTCTGATGATACATGTTGCTCATGTTCTCTGATGTTGTGCAAGGTTCACCCTTTCGTCAGCCCCTGGAACAAAACAAAAGCTTTAAGTCAAAGGAACGCAATAGTATTACTAGACATTGCCAGAGGTCCAGCTAGAATATAAAGTGGAATTTTATTGCTCTCTTCATACAAATGAGTCAAAAAGCCAGTTTTTACCTATACCACTGACAACCAGAAAGCAAGACTGAAAGGAAATTTTGTAGAGCAAATCTGAAAACAATTGGCTGCTGAGGAGTTCTGTTAGGTCTGGCAACAGTCACAAACCCACTTGAATCCAGAAAAGAAAAAAGGCTTAGTTGGACTTGAAAATAGGAGTGAGTAGTGTCCCTGGGGAGCTGCCTCCTTCTGAGACTTTTGTCTTCTGGCTTTGTCTGTGCTGCTTGCTCACAGTCAGGCTCTACCTGTGGATCTGTCTCTGTCTAGCACAATGGAAATGGAGACCTGATTTGGACTGTGATCTTCCTCTTTACAGTTAATATATAGCACGATCACTCAGCATCCATACCAAGTGATAGAACTAGCTTCAATGTCTTCCCTTTCTTGCATGGGGGGAGCCATTTCTCTTCTGCTTTCCTTCACCTCCCAGCATGTTTCCTGAATTCATACGTGTGGAACGCGTGTACAGGAGGATATTGTCCTGTCTGGAAGCAGCCTCTCTATTTGTTTAAAAGGAGGAGGCATAAACTGAGCCATTAGTGGGAGAAATAGTGCCTGAGCACACAGCAGCAACCGCTTTTTAATGAGTCTATTTGTACTGGGCCAGCGGGTAGCCCTGATGTTGAGTCAAGCCTGAGACTGGATCTGGCAGCCAGCCCACGTTCTGCTGAGAAGAAGCTAAATTATGCATCTTATTTAGTACATTTATTAAAAGATCTTCTAACATTTCCAGGCAAGTGTCCCAAACCAAATGTGACTATCATTTAGGAGCCTCACAGTCCTGAGCTACGTTTAATGCATTACAATTCCCTCATAATAGCTTTCTGGTGTTTGCTGAGCTTCATCTCTCGATGGTGTTTTATGAATTGTTCTGGTAGAGAGATATTAATGGGAAGGGGCTTTCCCTGGGGTAGAGTGAGGGAGATGATTAGTGCCTGTGAAATGGAGGTGGATCGCACTGCCTCCCTGGCAGGCCTGGGTCCAGGCATCAAATTCCTGACCTGGTGTTTCAGGTGGGGGGATGCCCAGCTCTGTCCTGACTTGCAGCAGAGCCTGCCGTTGCAGCCATGGCTGCTCTGTAGAAAAGCTGCTGCTGCTTGGGTCAAGAAGCGTGGTGATTCCTGCTAATAAAGCTGACACGTGCTGGTAGATCTCACACAAACACTGTAAGGTTATTCACTTATATTTTACACTCCTTTCTTCCTCCTCTTTTTTTTCTTTTTTTTTTCTTTTTTTTCTTCTTTTTTCCCTTCTCAGTTTTGAGGAGGTCAAAGATACCTCCAGAATAATAGTTTAGTTCTCTACAAGCTTTCTAGCACTGCTTTGTAAGCATAGAATTTCTGCCAAGGAAACAAGGTTTTTTCCAAGCCTAACCCTAACACAGTCTGCTACAGTGTTTTGATGGGACACCAGGCAACTGTACTGCAGAAATGCTTCTCTGACTGGAACCACAGCTACTAGGATTTCTTTACACTGTGCTGAGCCTTTCTACAGATTAAAATCATCAGAGCTGAGGATCTCAGCTTGTGACTAGAGCTTTCCTGCTAAATGTGCAGTAAACCCCATGCCACAGAAAGTGGCACATCCTTCTGATCAGCTCTTCCTTTTCCATTATCCCTTACAGCCATATTTTGCTTCTCAGTAACTGTGATCCTCCCTTAGCAGGTAAGCGGTTCCTAGGGCTGCCGCGGGCTGGACTGTCACCTGCTCTGTGCAGGTTTGAGTGAGCAACATTTGGGTATGAACTTGGATTCTGAAAGGGTCTGGGTTTCCAGCCCTTTTAAAAGCCTTTTCTAACCAACTTGCTGTCTCCATTTTTCACTTTATCCAAATATCTCTCTCTAGAAGGGCGTATTAAGGTAATGTTCCCTAGAGATGGAAAGAAAACACCAGATAGCATTTTAAAAATTGCCTCAAAACTCAGAAATGATCCAAATGTAGTGGAAACCATTCCTGAAAAGCTCTTTCTCTGTAATTGTTTAAAAGTGGGATAAAATGCATAGTCTCACCCCTTGGAGTGGCAATAATTTGTGGTCGGCAGGATGCTACTGCTCATCAGATCATCTTGCTTCTTACATACAGGCTGGTACAGGTGGCCTAGAGACAAATACAAATTTTGCAGTAGTGTCCATGGGACATACGGGCTTCATGTCTTAGATTGCTATTTTGCTTTCTTCCTGATGTTCAATGTTTAAGTTTGCCTTTTTTTTTTTTTTTTTTTTTTTTTTAATATTCAATTAAGAACAGTATAAATGATAGTGATGTAGAAAACAATGGAGAGAATTAACTGTTACCACTTTACATGAAATGTTAGCACTCTAGCTATTGTAGGTGGGCTTGATGAGACTGCCAATTGCAGCAGCTCCACAAGAGTTAAGGTTGAGAACCATATATTACTTAAAGGTCAATTCCTTTAAATGATCCAGCTTTTCAATTGCCAGATTTAACGATATGGCCTGAACAATTCCCAGGCTGAATGTCAGCTTGATGCAGATACTATTTTTTAATTTGCTGTCCTAAATGGCTCCGTGTTTTTGAGAATAGGGAAAATGTAGTTTGGTTAGCTGTTCTAAATGCCATTCTGCTTTGGAGGAAGAAGTTAATCCTTGGCTTCGTGATAAAGGCTTTGGAAACCTGTTTACATGTTTACATATCTTCTGCAGATTCTGCCTAGAAATTTGCTGCAAAATTCTGTGCCCCTGGGATACATGATCAGAATCTCTATCTCATCATTTAGCTGTGGTGTTGGGGGATATGGTGTAGGGGAGAACTTTGTAGAGTGTGGTCAATGGTTGGACTCGAAGATCCCAAGGGTCTTTTCCAACCTGGATGATCCTATGATTCTAATTAAATTTGTGTGTGCAATTCATTCCCTTTCGTTAGATGTGTTTCAGTACTAGAGCCATGGTCCTAAACACTTTTATTGCAGTAAGGTTTCTGTCTCATCCCAAACACAACATTGTACACTACAAGGCTTATTTGTCAAACCTTGATGATACTGGGAGGTGGTGGTCAAATCTGAGAGGAGACAGCAGGAAAAGAAAGCATGGTGTCTTGTTTTTCACAGCTGAATTCTACCTGAGAAAGCGGTCATATTTTTCTAGGTGATGTGAAGTAAATTACTTACCCCTGATTAATGAAAAAATGGGTTTATTTTACTTTCAGAATGCCTTGATTGAAGACTCTCTAAACTCACAGAAGAGTTGTTGAATGACAGGTTGCAAGGATGGACTATAGAAACTGTACTGGGAGATTATTCACAACTGAGGGTTGAATAAACACTGAATACTGAGTAAGCACTCTAGTAAATCAGAAGCAAGAGTCATGAAATACATTAGATGCCTGGATGCCACTTACTGTCCACCTTCTTGTTAGTAATGTCATTAGGCACAGGACTATCTTAAGCACAGGAATTTAGGTCACACTGTATCTCCCAGACTGTATTCCTTGTGCTGCCTCTTTAAATGCTGAAGTTGTTTGCTCCTTCACAAGTGGGAATAGATAGTTAATTAGGCAGTTCTTCACTTTGGGAACCCAGTTAAATGATTCACTCTGAATTGTTTTGGTAATTCTCTCATTGCTTAGTTTTAGTGATTTTAAAAGGGCTCTTTTTAGTGTTTTTAATTCTTGCCTAATTAAGGTTCCCTGGAGGCTAAAGATAACCTCAAACAATTTAAAAACCAGAAAAGACATATGTATGACCATCCCCCAAAAGTAAGTTACTGAGTATATGGGCTCAGGGGTGATAGTTTCAGCAAGAATGTTATTTTCTGTAAAGATACTATGGGATGAACATGTTCTTTTAGATGTGCTGCTTTCTATCATAATAGGTATCAAGGTCTTTCATGATAGTTTATCAATAAACCAAATAAATTAGTATACTGTAGCAACCATTACAATATGCTGATGATGATCCTTGGAGAATATCTCCCTGTTGTTCTCAGAAAGGTCCAGGATATCTCATCTGAGAATTTCTGTGCCACTCTTCTCAAATAGAAGAGGAATCTTATTCTGTGTTGCACCAAGAAATCTTGGATTATCTTAATCTGACTATGGAGTGACAAAGCAGAGATTTATACCCAAATAGTGTTTTCACAATTAAGTTTATAACCTGTCTCTATTTTTTTTGACACATGTGGGTATGAAGGCTGACAAAGGAAAAAAGTGTAGGGCTTCACAGCTTCTTCCTGAAGTGGGACTGGCAGATCTTCAGTGCTTTGTAAAGCTGAAGTCTCTGAAAGATTTAATAAGTTAATTTATTTCAGGATTTTTATTCTTCATGATTCTATTTCTCATTGGGAGTTATTTGTGATAGCATATAAATCACGGGAGGCAGCTACCCAGGTTCAGTGCTGACAGGTAGGAGTACTCTTCATTGCTTCTTATGATCCTAAGGCTATTCTGTACTGCAGGTGCTTGCATTCACAGCATCTTTTTCTCTCACATGTTATGTGAGTCAGAAGGACATTTCACATGCTAAAGATGGAATCTCTGTGACAGCATCATCATCATCCGCCTCCTCCAAGTGCTGCAGAGTGGCTGTGCCATGCATTAAATGAATGACTAGATCTTTGTAATGCCAATGCAACTTTATGGGTGAGGGTTATTTGTATTTATAGCATCCATAAAGCAATTTATAGTCCTTCTGCTGCCTGTTATTTTGTGCTTCTGAGCAGAAAGAGTGGACTGCAATGACTTAAAATGCAACTCAAGGGTGCTTCAAAGGTTGAAAGGCTTTCTGGGTCAAAGGCAGTGAATGTGAATAGCAGTAATAACGGCTCTTTTTTCTTTTTTGTTACCTTGTACTTAGAGCTTTGCCTTTGGGCTGCTGATCTCCTTGGGGAGAGCAGATGTTAAGCATGCCTTGCAGCATGCATGTTTTGTAAGTCTGCAAACTGGGAACGGGTGGCGCTGAGGTGGCAGGCTATATCCCATACCCAGCTGTGGTGCTTAAACACAACTGAAGTCTCTTGGCCTGTCTGAAGGTGCTACTCAAATAGTTCTGCTTTAATCTTTGTAAGTCTGCTACTCAAAACTAAATTTAGAGCTTAATGGTTAGTCAGATAGGGGAGTCTGAGGACAAAGGCACCATCTATTGAAAGAGGGACAGCATCTTTCTTGTATTTGACCCTGCCTCCATCATAGGAGATGGTGCTTGAACCTCTCTACAGAGGATCACCATGCCTTCTGGTAGTGGTGGTGTGTGCAGGTCTTCACTTACGTATAGGGGAAGCAAGATGGGAAGAAAGGCTGAAGAAAGCTGCTGAATGGTATGTTGCAAACCACAAACTGATTGTGTATTGGTTTAACAACACCCTCTCCAGTTCTGCTTATTAACGTTACGTAAAACGATACCGTGCCTCTGCAAACCTACAGGGAGTGGTGGAATAGCACCTGATATCAAGAAGTTAACTAATTTTCTCAATTTGGCATCACTGATATCTCCAGAGGACACATTTGAATAATCCAGTTGCTCAGCTATATTACCAAGTCACACTTCAATTTACTTTCTGAATGGAAGGAAATTTTGAGAATATCATTGCAGTGGCATTTTGCGAACTGAAAAACTGCTACAATAAATGGAATCCAGGCAAGTATTTCTGGTGAAAAAACAAAAACAAGAAAAAAAAAAACCACCAAAAAAAATCCTAAACTTTAAGATTACTAGGATTATCTCTTGGCATACTATCTTTTGTCTGTTGTTGGCCAGGGATGTTTCATTATGGAAAACACTCTCTTTACATATTCTCTGAGGAAGTATACAGGCTTTGAAATCGAGTGCTATTTTGCCATAACTATTTCTTCTGTTGTGAGTAGAGAGCAAAGCAGGCATTTGTATCTGCTGCCTGTGCCTGCTACAGCTAATTTTTCAATTTACATAAATAAATAACCTGCCAAAACTAATTACTTGTCTTCAAATTCTAAATACATTATTTCTCCTTTTCCTCCCCCACATCTGTCTTGTTTTAATTATTTTTGCATCAGTTGTCATTTTAGGAGCTGGTTTGGTCTAAAAAGGAATGATTGTATGTGTCTTGCTATTTTAATTTATTGGATTAGGATTGCTGCTTTTGTCTTGGTATCTGGAGCTAGAAAGGGAGTGGATGCTCATATATCGGTGTTCTAGATTTGAGATTATAAAGAAATTGTTGTGATATGACGTTATGTAGTAAAAACCTCCAGCAGGAAACTCCGGCCAGGGTTTGTAAAACTGTTGGGTTGATTTTCAAAAATGATCATGAGAATTAGCCTTTCCAATCCCATTTCAGTCTGTGGGATTTGTCCTCTATAATCTCTGGTGCATTACTAGTTGGCAGAGGAGTTGGTTCAGAAATGATTTGCCCAGCCGTGTTGGTTAACAGTGCAAAATTTAAGTATCAGAAATACCAGGAAACTTCCACCTAACCTTGAGTATGTCTAGCTCTTTGTGGATTCCTTGAAAGTATTTATGCTTTAACAGAATTCCTCATATCACGACGCATCCTAGTCATGGCAATATCTTACAGTTTTCTTTATACCTGTTCCATCTTTGGTGTTCTTCAGACTGGAGACTCTTCTCCTCTCTCACGGCATTGCTTAGCTGGGAGCATATTGAAGCTCAACTACTAGACTTCAGTAGATTGTCAATTGTCATTTTCTTAGGGCATTTGAGGAGAAGGTTTATCCAGCACTCTGTGGCAAAGGGAAATCTAGTTTTATCTTGCTTTTGCCTGAATAAACTTGAAGTTATCTTTCTTATCCTTTCTTATCTGATGCACTACCTGTGAGGGATCCTGTGGTGGTAGAAAGGACGTCATGTATTTCAAGCTACTTCTCTCTAAATAAAGCAATTAAATGAGAAGAGGTCAACATGAGTTTGCCATGAATATGATACTTCCAAAGGTAACCGTTCCACAGTTGCTGGGATTGCAAGGGTGTGTTGTTTCCAATTGTACTGTGTGTAGAACAAGTAGATATTCATGCCGTTTAACTTGCTTCCCTCCCAGAGAGGAAGGAGCCAAGCTTACATGGCCTAGTCCAGACTCTGGTGGCAGCGGTTTCCTACACGTGTGTTCTAAAATGAGTAGATCAAGGTTACTGTGTTCCGGGCCACTGTTCCAAGAGATACTCAAGCTTTTCTCTCCAAGTCCCTTCTGTCTGTTTTTCTTGCACATTCTTACCCACCTCATTTCTCACTCATCCCCTCTCCTGCTCTTCAAGAATGTTCCCAAGGTGAGACAAACACTTCCTACTCTAGACATGATTTGGTACTAGCAGGCAGACCTTTGTTTTGCTAATTTGCCACACAATCTTCATTATATTCTTGTTCAATTTCAAAAAAAGCTCTTTCAGTCTCTCTCTGTGTGACTGCAGGACACCCAGAAAGGAAAAATCTTATTCAACCACAAGTCAATTGAAATTCTGGAGACATGATTTTACCTTGACATTTTGACACTAGGTTACCTTCTTCCTGTTTACATTCTCACCTGTTTACAGATCTGAGCAGAACACAAGTTTCATTATGTGCTAAAATCTTAGCTGTGGCTTTACTACCAAATAATCTAGTTTTCCATCTATCCAGTGGGGACACTCTCACTGTGCCATCGGGAACTCCTGTTTCCCAGTGCTTTCTGAGAAGATCCTCGTAATACATTTTTATTGTAATTCAGTTTATCTTTGAAGCATGTTCATTAATCAATTTATATTTAAAGGCACATTGGTAAATATATTTGCTGAAGTACCTTGTAACTTACATAATTTGTTTTAAACAAAAGATGTGTGTTACTCTTTCATACAAAGAAGCATGCATAATTCATCTATCACATATATTGTAAACAAGCACATAAATAATCCTATCACATACTGTGATATTTCCCACACGAGCAGAATTGGTTTGCTATAGCCCAAGTTAGTCATGAAGTTAAAATCATATATATTTAAAATTTCTTTCCTTGGGCTACATACAGTCACTTAGATTATTATTTTCAGCTTTTAATAATCTAGTTTGGTTTTTACCAATAGAAATAGTCCTTTTAATTTTTACAGATTACTCTGATCAGCTGAAGAACTTTCACTTTTCCTTAGGGTTTTCTATTAAGTTATTACCTTTTGTTGTTGGCTTTAAGTTAAGGCCTATGATAAGCTGATGACACTTACCAGAATTATATTACATAAGGTACTGTATAGAGGACAAAATAGCATTTGGATTTTTCCCCGTCATCTTCAAGTCTGAAGTTATCAACCTATTGCTGCAGTGCTTCGGTTGAAAGCACAGCAGTGAGGAAAAAAATACCCATTTCAATGAATTATTTAAAAATAGATATTTTAATAATGGATTCTTTTAAAATATCGATATTGCACTGAGCTTTTGACAAAACTTGCAGTTTGGTCTTCCATCATGAATTTCATCATGGACAGATTAACAACAGAAAGGAGTGTTTTCAGAACCTTGTGACTGAAACTGCCTTCGTTTTCCTGGCAGCCCTTAGAGGCACGCAGTCCCTCCAACAAGCGTTAAAAGTGGCCTTCATTATAAGCTGAAGCAAATATGTGACTATGCCAGGAAACCTGCACTACTAATAGCTCCTTCCAGCAGTGGGACAACCAGTTTTGTAGCAAGTCCTTCAGGGAGAGTGCTTCCCCAGAATGGATACTTATTTTCAGGTCTGCCCTTGCTGATTTTGTTGTCTGTATTGGTTGGCTGTCGCATTAGCATGGTGGAAGAACTTGCCTTTCTGTGTTACAGGATCTAGAAGAGAACAACAGTGTGTCTGTAGTTACAAGAATACAATGACTGTGACAGCATCGGAAGTAAATTGACAAACGGGAAAAATTTTGAAGGATATTGGCAGCGGGGAGTGCAGTCTGCAATGCCTGGTGTGATGAAAACATGGAGTGATCAGTGATGAGAAGGAACTGTTGACTGACTCTGCAATAGTATCTAGAAACTCTGCTTCTCTCAATTCTAGTGGGATGTACATGTGTCTCTTACACAGTTACAGTGCCTCAAATTCTGCTCTCTTCCATTTCTCTCACCCCTCAGTGAGGCAGGATATTAAGAATGAAATTTTGAATTTGGCCCTTGATCAATGTGATGGCTTGCCTGGGATTTGAATTGCCAGATCTCCTTGCCAATCCCAAATTTGTCCAAAATATATTCCAAGGAAAAGTGATTGTACTGTTACCTCATTCAGAAGCACAGTTCTTCTTTTCTAACAATTTGAAAGAATCCATGTGCTTGCTTCAAGGTCTACCACATTGTTTCCTGTCCTGTGAACTTAAGAACCAGCTTACTTTTACCACGTTCATCCTGGTATATCTTTGCATGAGACTGGAGCTTGGTACTTAAGCAATTCTGAATTAAATGGAAATTTACAGCACTTGCTACTTTCCACAGACTTGGAAAATCTTGCAGAATAAGGTCCTTGAATACTTATTTACGTACTCCTTGTGCTCTCATACTGCATTCCAACCAGATGGGTAGATAATGTTCTTATATATTGACTGAATGGATCATAAATACCCTAAATTTGGATCCTGGAGGCAGCCCTAGGTCCCCACTGGAAGAGTGTACAAACTCATGATCACCACAGAGCTGAGGGCTGCGCATCCAGGAAGGGTACAAATACCATGATAAGATGATCTTTCCCTGTCTATAAAAATTCTGTCATATTAATGTGTGATGCATAATTCCAAAGGGCTTGTCAGACTTCCCAAGGCCAGACATATGCAGCACTGAGAATCATAACAGGCCTCAGATATTCTCACTACATTTCACAATAGGCGTCTGATGTGTCTGAAACCTGACAGCTGTCAGGGTCTCATTGCTAGAACCAGGACAGATCATTAATAACTGTGGGTTTATTACTGTACCCCTCAGGCTTGTATTATATGTTCCATCTTCTTTATTGTTCCAGTCAGCAACAAAAGGAAAATAGGCAAAACCTGACTGAATGAATCCAAGGGAAAAAAACATATTATGGTACAGTTATCCATTATTTTATCCATATACATTGCAATGTCTCACTTGTCCTTGCTTGAAAGGGCATTTGCTGCCTTCATTGTGGTTTTTTTTCAGACTTTGGGTGCAGTGACAACCCTTGCTCTAATTGTGGTCAGCTCACCAGGCAATAACATGATATCTGTTACTTCTGACTCAGCGATGAGGACCATAGGCCAAGGAATTGTTGTTCTGTTTTTTTGTTCCCTGAATAAACATTTGTTATGTGACAGCCTGGGAAGGGAAAATGTGATGGCTATCTTGAGCTATGTCTGTGTTAAACTGACCTCAGCTGTACACAACCAGATGCATTTGGTCTGGCAAATACCAATTCATCAACATGTTCCAGTTTGAAATTTCATACAGAAAAAAACCCCAAATTAAAAAATATCTGTAATTTCAAAACTTTATTCTCAAAGATTGAAAGTTTATTGCAATTTCAGTTGAAATATGAAAAATATTTCTAATTTGTATTGATTTTTATAAGTAGTCTTTGAGCCAATTAATCAGATCGTGCCCCTGTGTCCAAACTGACTGTGTTTATTAAGATGTGAAAGCCTACAGAGAAGTTCCATGGTGTTCTACCCAGGACACAGGTAAGTTAACAAAACTGACAGCATCCATACTGCTAGTCTGAAAAAAAAATGCTTTTTTTTTGTTGTTGTATGGGGCCAGAAATCCATCCCCTTCTCACCAGTGTGTATCAGGCTATGTGAGCTTTGAATGTCAGCACCACGTATTGTGCCAGACGCCAGATACCCACTATGGTCCTAAATGATGTGGCTGTTGGCAGCAGCTCTGCTGCTCTCTCCAGGTTGTCTTTTTGGTCCTGAGGGGTCTGAGAGTCCAATGAGCTGTGTGACTGCATGGGGAGATAACCATGAGATACAGATTGGTTCTTGTGATGGTCAGTTCTGAATTTTTGTGCGATTAAGGTGCACAGTGCCATTGGGAAAGGCTCCATAGTGTTACACTGCCTGGAAATATGTGTGTTGAGTTGTTGTGATGCACGTCTGGAGGACTGTGAACCTCCACAGAACTGTTGCAGGGCCACGCCACTGCCAGCATGGCAGAAGGGCTAGGCCTTACCTGCACCATTTAATCTGAAACTTTTTCTGGCCTATTCCAGCTCCTGAGCTGTGCTTCAAGTCACTCTGACAGTTCAAGTGATTATTCATTCCCTGTCGCGATTGTTACTTGCCAACTTAGATTTAGCCAGGTAGTGTAAAAGGTTGTTCTTTTTGCTGAATGTGGGCTGATGGCATTTGTTTGAGATGACTCTCTACCACACAGCTCCTAGTTTGTAGTTCCCTGCATGATTTGCTCGATAATCCCCTTACAAAATAAGCATGTTCCTTCAGACTTCAAAGTGTGACGTGGATAAAGCCCAGTAATTACTGTGAAGGGGTGCTTGGACATAACTTGTAAGTAATGACATTGTTGTTTTTTCTTTCATACTTCGTACCCCTTGCTCTGAGGAAACACCTGCTATTTTTCAACTTGATTTTGACTACTCTACCATCACTTCATATTGAAGTCATGGTAACTCAAGTAATGAGAAGCAGCTATGAAAACAAGAGAAAGATGAAGCCTGAATTCTGACACGTATCCTTTTCTTTAGCTATTTTCAAATAGTAGGAGTAGGTTGTCTCTGTTTCTCAACTGCTGACTCACGCCAAGTCCTTCATCACCTCTGTGCATCCTGCTGCTTCCCTTTGTGTTGTTCTCAGCCGTTCCCTCTGCTGTCTTCTTTCTGTGTGTGCCGGTATTTGTAGCAATAATCAGCTCATGCAATGAAATGCAGAATGATTCCGATAGCCCCAAAGGAGCAGTCAGCTCTTCAAGTTTGAGCTAAGGAATTTCAGACAAATGTGTCATTTTGCCTTGGAGACGCTTGAGAGAGCTTTCAAGGCTATCCTTGAAAAGTGTGAAAACAAAAGCAAACCTGAATGACATTGGGGAGAGGGGTTTGCCTAAGAAAAATGTACCGTTGCCTTCCTTCTACTATTCTGGCGTTCTCTAAATTGGGATCCTAATAGTTAGCCAACTTGAAGCTTTTTCAAGTTCAAAGCTTTGTAAAAGGGAGAAAAATTCATCAAACTACCCTTTTAATGCAAAAATATAGACTCCAGCTGCCCCAGGGCCAAATATTTAATTTAACGTACTGAGACCTATAAAGCTAGAGCCTTGGACACATTTCTCATTTGATGGGAGCTTTGCCAGGGGTTAAGGAAAATGAAGCTTGTCCCCTTGCTTTTATATTGGCTTATCTTTTACATGTGTTAGTTTAGGATGTGTGAAAAAGACTGATGGTTTCACAAACCCAGAAGAAGCAGGTTTAGTGTTGTCATATACTAATCCATGTTGTTGCACTTAATGAATCTATTGAGGTATCTTAACGTTTCCTTGAAGGAGCAGTTTTCTTACCTTCCTTGCTGTTAACACTGGGTTAGTAATTCTGAGTAATTCAGTTTGTGGTTTACTTGCACCTTCAAGTCCTAAAGAGAACTCATTGTGATATATATATTCAGGTGATGTGTTCTATTAGAAATGGGATCACAAAATTCCTTTTCACGCATGTGTCCAGCCATAAATTGCATAGAGTCACCAAGGTGAGAAGACAAATTAATCTGTAAAGTTGCTAGATTGAGCCAGGTTGTAAGGACTGAAACGCAGTCTCATTAAATTTGTCATGGATAGTTTCTTTCTCATTTCCAGCTTTGATAAAACAGTCAGGTTTATCAGAAATGACTCTTCTGTGTTTTTACTACGATTCATCACTTTCTGAGCTCTTTTGCTTTCTGCCATATCATGTCTCCTATATGTGACATATGTCATGCCCCAGTGGGCCCACGAATTTGGGAATGGAATATGAAGTTCTTCAGACTATAGGTTGTTTCTGTGGATCCACTTCTGTCACCAAATGTTGCTACATGGCTGCCTTTCAGTCAGAACCAGAAGGAGTAGGCTGATACCAGTATCACAACCACCATTAAAAATGTTAGTTAGCTGAAAGCCCAGCTGAGAACTTAATGCCAGTCAAAAAGGTCAACCTCTACTTCACTCCTTATACTCTTTATAAGCAAAATGCAGATTGCAATGAAAGGTCACAGAGCCATTCCCAGCCTTGTGTTTCTTTGTGGTGAGAGAGGCTACTCATCAGGCTTATTTCATTGGCTCCGCATCAGTCAGGAAATGGTTAAAAATCAGTTTGGCTCTGCATGGGTGTACTGTCAAATCTAGATCTGTAAACAGTTTTTAACAGCTTCTGAAGCCTTCAACTACTTAAATCTGTGACTGAAGATGCATTAAATTTGTACTGATGGTTTGGGGGCACTTCAAGGAGAGCAATGCAGTCTGCTGTTGGATCAAGGCTGACATGACTGAGGTGTTTCAGTGAGAGGGACCTTTCTGTTACTGATGCTTGGATACATGACAAGGAGGGAGGTTGCCTGTTTCAAGGGTCATTTTTTTCCCAGAGCAGTGAAGGATGAGGGTGTCATTGGAGCAGCAAGAGGAGTATGTGAGAACTTTCTCAAAATTTGCTTGATGCTGTAAGGGTGAATTTCTTTTTCCTATGGTAAAAATAAAAAGCAAATCCAGGAATGACTGATCATTCCCAATGAGTGCCTGTGTTCAGTGCAAGGTGACTATCACCCTTAGCACTGATTTATTTTTCAGCCTTTGTTTACTTTCTTGTTTAGCAAACTTTCTTTAATAAGCCTTAAACACCACTAAGAGCTGTCAAGGGAGACTGGTAGCAAATAATACTAAATTGCAAGTAGAAGTATGGAAAAATGAAAGTGGAAACTCATTAGAAGATTTTGAAGATTTTTACTCAGTTTTTAAATGAAAAGTCAGACCTTAAAGAATACTCATACTTCTAGGTCATGGCAAATGGAGAAATGCAAGGAAACTTCTTGTGGAGAAGTCGTGGCTTCTAGGGGCATTTCTAGACTTAGGTAGAAAATTTAAGAAGTGGAGATTTCACACTAGTTACTAAACCTTCAGTTGGTTTTGCCCAGCCTAAATTTGGAATTCTATTGTGTTCTTCCTTTTGTCAACATTGCACTTGCTCCCAAGTCCACCAGCAAAAAAATGCACAACTAGTTTGTCCTGGAATGAGTGCTAGCAATTTTATATTGGGTTAAGGAATAGACTTAGTTCTTAGGAAAGCAAAATTATTTTTTTTTTCTTGGACTTGTCCATTAGGAGAAGGAAGGCACCATTATTGCATGTGTTTTGAAGTGCCACAGTAACCCCAGACTACCTGAAGAAGAGGCCTGTCAGCTTAACTAGTAAATTTGGAAGAAGGTTGGGAAGGGGTTCTGCAAGTACCATCCAACCTGTTCAGTATTACAGGCTGGTCCTGTACATGTAGTACCTAGCTAGTCCCATGCCTATTGCTGCATTTGCATTACTTCCCTCACAAGAATGGCCTTGAACACGGGAAGGAGGTGATTGCTTGTTTTCCTGGAGTAGGGAGAAGATATTTTCTAATTGCCAACATAAATATAGGAACACGTTGCCAACCAGCTCCAGCCTCAAAAGCCAGTGCTAATTTACTTTTCTAAGGTTTTGGAGTGCTAACTTGAGCTGTACTGCTTTTGATCACAAATTGTAGACGGGCATATAGAAAGTGCAGTGAATAAAAACACATGCTTCTAATATGACTAGCCTGCATTGGATAGATAATGCCATCGAGTCAGTGGTGGAGTGGGGAAAAAGAACAAAAGAATCTTGGTGAAGCAGAGACTCCATCTGCAGTGCCGCAGCTCTGGTACAGCCTTCCTGTCTTGCTTATCAATGGCATGTATCTCACTCCTTGTATGTTCATGCTAAAAATACTCCTTATCTCTCCGAACTTGTGCTTAAATGCTGTAATCATTCATCAGAGCTCGCAGGTGACAACTATTTCTTAAGAAGCCAATTTTGCATGCTGAGTAGTTCAGATCCTCTGGTCTTTTCTCCTCGTGTTCACTCCTTTAAGGTAGACTCTGGGCTCATTGAAGTTGGAGTCAGAGGAAGCTTGCAGGGAGGGGTTTAATGAGAGGAACAAGCAAGAGGAGGCAGTGTGGGAAGACAGCTTCCTTGGTGTGGTTCTCAGATGACCACACTTGGCACAGAATGTGCCCCATTTTCTGCACCTTGTTTTCAATACCCTGTTTTCTATCTTCATGAGCCACTTAAAAATGCTGTATTTCTTCCTTAAAAACTGGTGAAGCTGGGGTTTACCCTGCCTGGCATATTAAACTGTCTGGCCTTTTTATTTTTATATAGATAGGTTTGATGACTGATATTGAGTCATTGTCAAAGTGCCTCAGTGTGACATGAACCTCTGTTAGCCCCTTGTCTCCTAATGTATGCAACAACTGTTGTTAGTGTTGTAATGTCTTTGGCTCCCGTCTCAAATGTGGTGGAATTGCCTGCCAGATGCTTTCTAGGGCTGCAGAATGTCTTGGTATGTTCTCTAGGTGCTGCTGTCTTTATTAAATTGAAAGTCCTTTCTGGTTGTTCAGAGATGATCAGAGAGTTCTCTTTTGTATTATCATTTCCCCCTGCTGCTTGCCGACACCTGATTTTTGGTTATGACAAATCTCTCTTCCCTTTTTTCATTTGTAAGTTAATCTCTCCATAGTGCCTTCATTTCATTTTATCCCTCTTCTTTTCTGCAATCTCATCCTAGGGAGGATTCTGCAAGGTGTGCAGAATGGATATACTTCAAACCCTGAGTGCTCCTTGGAAAAGACTGAGCAGCTTGATCTTTTTGGTTTTTTTTTTTTTTTTTTTTTTTTTTTTAAGCTCATCCTTGCTTTTTGTTTTGCTTTCACTTCTTTTCAAACTCTAGTTAATGAAACTCCATCTGCCCAAGTTCTTTGTACGTTTTTAAATACTCGCTTTTATGTTTGTGTGTCACTTTATACCTGCTTAAGCCCTACTGCTATGTGACATCATTTAGAGTATTTACTAGGACTGTGTATCTCTTCAAATTTTTTTTTTCCTTTCCCAGTTTCAGAAGCACTTACCACTGCTGGATCTAGGTATGTGGGCTGCTTCTGTTTCTTAGGAAATTTTCGTGATGAGAGCCTTGGCCTTTCTCTGTTAGTAATCCAGATCATTAGTACTACTGATAATGCCCAAATGCACAGAGCACAGTGGAGTTATTGCTAGTTATTAACTGATATTTTGCAATTTCTGTCTCTGTCTATGTGTTGTTGAAACAAGTCATTAGTAGAAGCTTGTAGTTCCCAAGTAATTTCTACTTTCTTCTAAAATGTCAGATTCAGCAAAACCTACAGGAAAAATCCTGTAGGAAAATCAGGAAACAAACTAAAGTTGAGGTATTTTTGGCCACAAACTCTTTGACAACCAGGAGACATAGTTAAAATATTCTGACTGAATCTTAATTCTGTTCCTGGAACCGGCACTACTTACTGGGAGATAAGTAGCTGATGTCTCACTTGCTTGTATTAGGGTACCTTTGTTAAGTGGAGATGTGATGAACGATGCAGGTTGTAACTGTCACAACCTGTCAGAGCCATGGCTGTGATACACGCTGATGTGTGGGTCCTGCCATGGACACATTCACATTGCCATAGCTGTCTTCCAGATAACCAGTGCAAGCCACTCTGTCAGCATTCTTGGTATGGTCCAACAGACCTCTGAGGGGGAAATAGCACTTTGTCCAGCAGTCCCAGGGGCCTAGGAACATGGGAATAGGGGCTTGGAGAACCATTGTGGGTTCCTATAATCTGCGCTGTATTCTACCTCATGAAATGACTGGTCATCATGTGTTTTCAAAGACTGCTTGCATCTCACTGTTTTCAGATAAATCCCCTTTTCCATGGACTAGCAGGGCTCCACTTCTAAAAAGAGCATATTTGCCCTAGTGAAGAAATAAACATCAAGGAAAACAACTGAATGTGCTTGGGAACACTCACAGTGCTTGCAGGCCACTCTTAGATAAGAGGTGAACACAGCAGTGCACACAGCAGGCATTCTGGAACAGCAGCACGTTCCATGCCCCTTTAAACCTGTTTATAGCTCTTTCTTAATCCTTCTGCTTAAGGGGGTTAGGACAAACCATTGCAGAGGGATAAACTGTGCCTTGAACAGTGCTCTCACCACGGCTTCCTGCGAGGGACAGGGCATTCACTGAGGCAAGTTATTGTGGGAGTCTAGCAGGGCTGTTTTATCATGGCACACCATGTTCACGGCTCTTTATGATGCTGAGACTGAGCTCTGGCATTTGAGGACGGTGGAGAGTGGGCGGGTAGTTTCTGACACAGGTAGTTGCTATGTGGCTTTGGGAGAATTGCTTTTTAGGAGCATGAAAGCCCTTGCCATCACTCTGCTTTCTGATATATAGCACTCCTCTGCATTTCTGAGCACAATGCTATTATTGTACAAGAAACCTCAATCGTCCTCTCGCTGCTTTCCCAGCCTGGACCAAATGTGAATGGAAAATCAGTGCTTCTTTTCCACCTGACTGGTTTGTAATGGGAGCTGGTACCACAAAGGGAGTTTGGGTGGTATAAAGGTGCTGGCAGAAACGTGGCAGAGCTGAATCAAAGCTGTGTCTGACCTGAAGCCAAAGCACTAATGTAGGTGAATTTTAAGAAATCTTGCAGATTTTGGAGCGCTTTGAAGAATAGATTTTTAATAGAAACAGGCTTCATGACTTGCCTGTGAGAGGTGCTCCAGTATTACCATTAAGTAGCCATTAAGTCCTTCACTACTTTTTCTGATTAATGCTGACAAATTTCAGATTACTGTCCTCCTGTCCTCTCCAGTTTTCTGTGGTATTCATTGGTTTTTATAGCACTCCAGACTTCAAACCCCAGCCTGAGATATCTTTGCAGGGGAGGTGAAGCACAAAAAGTGATGTTTGATTCACATCAGGAGAGTACAATGGTAATCTCCGTCCTGCCGGTTTGTGGCATTTGCAGCTGCATTGATACGGACTTCCTCTGATTTATCACCAAAGTAGCAATGAAAATTCAGCTGAAAACACATACTTTGAATTTCTCTCGAGGTGTTACGAGGCTACTTCTCCAGTAGTTACTTTCACATCTAATTAAAGTAGCCTTATGATGACATAGGTTTAACTGAAGGTTTTAAAATGGTTTATCAGTCATGTCTGTTTTGAGATCAGTGACTCTAGTTCATTCCTACCCTGGGAAGAGATGGCCGAGGATCCAGACTTTCCACGGCTCCCATGAGGCTTTCCTTCTTTGTGCTTCTGGCCACTCCGCAGCTTCAGTCTGATGCTGAACAATGCACACGACTCCTTTTTCTCTGGAAACCCATAAGCTTTTTGCATCTAGTTGGCAAATCTCACCTGCTTTGGCTGTGGGATTTTCACATGACAGTTGGGGTCACCTTTTACAGCTACAGAATAATGGAGAGGCATAATGTACACTCTCCCATAAAGTAATATCACTCATGTATGCTTTCTGTACACGTCTGTGGCATGGCTCTGTCAGTTTCATACGTTGGCGGTCTCCTAACCCAAGGGAACTATGAATTTTCATCTCTATTTGAACATTTTTATTTGCTTTATTTGAAGATTTCAAGGTAGTTGCTTTAAGATATGGAATCATGTAGAAACCTTCCTTAGGAAGCTTCCATCTCTGGAGATGGACAATCAGAGGAGGAAAAAATGAGGAGTGTCTTGAGAACAAGCAAATCAGTGTTTGTTCAGAGCTCTAAATTGTCTCATTTTTTCAGCATGGTTTAAGTTCTTAATACAGACTCCAACACAGTGGAAGAGGATATATTAAAAAAATAGAAAATATTATTTCATATTCTCAGCACAGGATATTGTACAATTGTATCTCTGGCTGGGCTATGTTTCTGCAACAAATTCAGAGGAGCAGCAGAGCTGTCTGCCCGTTCCCATCCCAGCCATCTCTCATACGAGGAATGTCAGGAACTGTTAGACTTTTAAAAGCTGTGTTCTCATGTGGGTACGATCTGTCAGCTGAGGGTTTACTTTGAGAATATACAGTAGGACTGTGTTTACATTAGAATCACCAGGGAATTTTTCCAAGAGCTTAGTGAGAGCCATTAGTTTTTGTTTGTTGTTAGAACATATAACTATGTGAAACTGTCAAGAATTAGAACTTTTCTCTGGACAGCATGCATGGTTTCAAATGCTTTCAGCAGAACAGTTTGCTTTTACTTTTAAGATTTTACTTTCTTAATTTTGGAATCAGCTGGGGTTTTTCTTCGTGTTCAACCACAGCTTGAATCAAAGGATTCCAGTAATGATTGTCTTTTTTGTGTTGGGTGGCCCTCTTGGTGCCTTTAGAAAACTCTGGAGGCTTCTATGTTGCAATTCCTCCTAGCCAAAGATACACACACACAGAAAAGTAGACATTCTGTTGATAATACTCCATTCATTATAAAGACAGTCTAGCCAAGTCTTTGGCTAATGTAAAGAACAAGTAGGTCTTTACATTAGGTGAGGTGAATCCTCAAACTGGGGATTAATCCTCCAGAAGACACTGGATCACTGTTGATCCAGTGATCTTGATCCTCACTGTTGCTGATCTAGAGGACAGTGGTGCATTGTACAGGTTGCGGAATTGATTTGTCTTTGATTTGGTTTGTTGGATTTTTGTGTGTGTGTGAGATCTCTCACTGACCTCTTGTACAACAGTTGGAATCTCAGTTTACCCAATTTACTTCTATTTCCCTAAACAGTATTCACATTTTCTTTAGGCTCTAGTCTTTGTGGGGCTGGGATTGTTTCTGGGTTTGTACAACAGTTTGTGCAGTTGGGTCTTGTCTTCTGCTGGGCCTTCTAATTACCTACATTACCCACAGAGCAACTTGGGCAGAGTGTTCCTTGCAAACCTGTTTTCCTAAGAGAGTGTCTGCAGTCTTGTAGCATCTTTGGCAAAGGCTGTTTTCTGCTCTCCAGCTCATTCTCTTCATACAGGCAGTTTGGGATTCCTGTCTCTGCCTCTCATGAACTCACAGGAGGAAAGTCTCTCTTGAAACTTTCAGGATGACAAGCTTTAAAAGACAAAACTGTGGAACCATTTGCAAATTCCTTCTCAAATGGTAACCAAATAGATAAGTATGCAGTTTGTGTAAGGGGCTCTGTTTCAGCAAGCAATTTATAAAAACATTAATAAAGCCCAGCTAACACGTAACACACATTTTAACCATGTAAAAATACAAACTCTGGCTTAAAACTTGCTTTCTGACTCCGTAATAGCGTACATTTTTCTTTCAACAAATCAAACAACCCTCATTCTTTCCCCTTAGGTTGCATTTTCTTTATTAATGCTTCCAGATGACAGCTGAGCCAAGTTTTCAGGTAGGTACAGTGACACAGTGGTATACTACAGTAAATTCCCCAAGCTTGCACTCTGTGTCTTCGGTACAGTGGATGCGGTGAACCTTGGGGGCCTTTATTTTTATGACAGCGGTAAATTCACCTAGTGAGATGAAGACTTATTTTACAACTCTTCCCTTTTGATGATGGTAGCACTGTATAGTGCAAAGCCAGTGAAACTACACATGCCTTAATAGTGCAAAGCTTGAAAATGGAAAAAAAAAATAAAATATTTGTGATTGCTGTGGAAAAACCCCAAGCTATTCAGCTGTCCAAATGCAGCATAGAGCAAAGGTGGGTTTTACCATATAACCACTCTTTGGGCTCTGAACCTGCCAAAGGACACTACTCAATCCCCACAAGCTAAAAATGTATCTTGAATGAGCTCCAATATAACATCAGGGTTCATTGGAACACTCTCTGCCAAGGATCGAGGTCCACGATTAAGGAAAATGACAAATAAGCAAAATGTTTCCCAGCCTGCTTAGCAAAATGTGGCATGCAGAGATGAGACCTGAGGTCAGGTTTGCTGTCAGAACTCTTTTGTTAGTTATTCATTATGGAATTTCTTTGGGGCTGGGTCAGATCGCATCTAAACCACTTTATTGGCTTAAGCCTGTGTAAGAATTTCATTTTGAACTCTCTCTTTAGCTATGGAGATGGTTTTCAACCTACAAAATAAATTAATGAATAAATAAATTCTCTTTTCAGGATCTTCTTTTCTGGTAGAAAAAAATACACATCAATAAGGAGCATTTCTATGCTGATTATTAGTTAAACATATTTTCTGACAGGGAGGTCATATGCCGTGCAAACAGCAAATCTGTGCATGTGAGTGTCACTTTTATCTAATTACAGGACAATCAGTTTGCTGCTGAAAAACTAGGAAGGGTGGAAAACAACAGAGAGATTAATTTATTGCTGCTTTTAAAGCTCCTGAACAGGGTGAGTCCATTTTCAGAGAGATGAAAATCAAAAGTAATGGGGATTCAGTCAAAGGTTCTTTGTAACAGGCAGGATCCCCTCACATGACCCATTTCTTCAACAAAAATAATGACTTAAAATATTCTTCTTGGAAATTATCTAACTCATACCAAGCAGGTTGTATGGGAATGTGATAATACTCACAAGGCCTCTCTCAGGTGGGTGGATAAACACGAGTGCTAAGAAGAGAGCCCAGATGTGACCAGATGTGGCTGGTCACAAAGCAAGAGGATTTGCCTTAGATATCAGAGAAAAGCGGTAAAAATACTGAACTGTTTTGGCAGCTCATGAGCAGTGGAAATTAATTTTAGTTCATAGCGGTGACGTTAGCAATGGATTGTTTGTTATCAGGAACGGCATTAAATACTGCCCACTTTGGCAATGTCAGTTAATAAGGAGGGTAAGGACTGAACAGTGTAAGAGGAATAACATTTTCTTATGCCTTTAGGAAATTCTCGCCTTGGGACAGTGGGTACTGGGATACAATTGCAGAAAGTCTACAGAATTTTACTGCTTTGGCCTTTTTTGTGTCAGGTCTGTGTATGTTAAATACCAGGGCACTTCAGGTTCCAGCATCTTTTTTTTATCGCTAAGTACATTTAGAGTATTTATTGAAAAAGCTGATGGGGTTTGGGAAAGGCTGGTAGCTTACAGTACTGGAAGCTGTAGTATCCTGAGCCTATTGCTCCCTAGTATGGATGCTTAACTTAGAAAAGATACTTAATTCTTTTGTCCTTCACTTTCTGTCTACAGTCAGTTTTGATTTACGTAATGAATGCGTGATATAATATGAATGTGTTATCAGTGTTTATAACTAAAGAATTACTCCTAAAGCTGCAAGCTCTGGTCTTTTGAGTCTGCACAGAATGGACATAATTGCACACGTAAATAAGGCATTTGTCCAGGCTTTAACACAGAATACATGTGTAACTGAGGTAGCAGGACACATATTGTCTTATAACATTGGTATGTTACAAGACAATTGTTTTTAAAGGATTAATTCCCTAGTTTAGACATTGTAGAAGAG
This sequence comes from Pedionomus torquatus, assembly GCA_013398155.1. Taxonomy (NCBI): domain Eukaryota; kingdom Metazoa; phylum Chordata; class Aves; order Charadriiformes; family Pedionomidae; genus Pedionomus; species Pedionomus torquatus. The sequence goes on along the minus strand of VZRU01010135.1, from coordinate 65,994 downwards.
AAGTCTTTACCACAGTGATGTTCAAGGGCTGGCAAATACATTACAGCAAGAGCTTGAAAAGCTGGGTCTGTTTAGCCTACCCAAAAATAGACTGAGCAGAGACCTGATTACAAGACATCCGTGCTCTCAAAAGTAAAAAAACCTACTAAATAATAAATGCCTCTTTAATCTAGCAGGGAGAGGCATGAAGAAAACTAATAGCTGAATGTTTCATCCAGTCAAACTCAAATTAAGAATTGGTGCCTTATTTCTAAAAGTGAGATTGATTAACTGCTGGAATAACTATTAAGGGACACAGAGTCCTTGTTTTTTGAATCTTCCACATAAAGACAAGGAGAATGAAAAGCATATTTTAGAAGATATGTTTTCATAAAAAGAAGAAAATAAAATTGCCAATCTTAATACACAGGTGATGATAAAGTTTAAGGACCTGTTATTACACAGAAGGTCAGACAAGGGGATCTGATAGTCCTTTCTGATCTTAAACATCTGAGTGAAAGCAGAGCAAGGGAGAGAGCTTATTCTCGGTATTTTCAAACACTGAATAAATTGTTAACATTTATCACCCTGCCTGTGATTCCAGCATTATGCTTGTGAAGTGCAACACAGAAATACAGGAACCCAGAACACTCAAACTGCAGTTTCATTATATGGGTTGCAGGCAAAGCATTTATCATCCAGCACTAGGTTGCTGTTTTACCCTGGAAAAAAATATGTCTGCTCTGGAAAACACCGAATCTAATCCGCTTTATGCAAAAAGAACAAGAGGGAAGAAAATATACACGCTTAACAGCACTTCCTGTCTGACAAGAAATATTTTCATGTCTTACTCAAAGAAACAGAGCTACCTGCATATTCATGAGGTAGCTACTTTCAGGCCCCCATAGACACGGAATTTGATTAAACTTCAGTTTGCACATCACTCGATGGAAGCTGATGTTCCCTAGAAATTAAATGTGGTAAACCATTATCAGAAGACCCTGCCCTTTCATATGCATTATTGAGTGAATGTGAGAATTGGGCAGGTGGATGAGTCAGGCAGGGAAAGGGGTTGTTCAAAGTTCTCCAAGGGTATGTGAGAGAGGGGGATGGCATGGCATTTATGGCATCGGGTAATGAAAAGTAAGTCAAGTGGAAGTTCTAGCAAGTTGTGACCTTGCAGAGGGTACACATGGGATGGGAGAACAGCTGCAGCTTCACTGACAGATCAGTTATACCTTTGCTAGACTTTGGTAAAGTTCAGCACACCATCACAGGATGACCTCCTTGAGAAAGGTCTAATCATATATAGTACACAATTTTTATGATAGGCTACTGGTGGGTTTGCAGTAATGAATCACATAAAGAGCTGATATAAGAAAGTGAAGAATGTGGAGGTCAGCAGAAGTGAGGCACCCGTTTGTATTAGGACAGAATTTCTAGGCGTGAATCAAACTCGCAGATGTGTATGAGCTGCTGTTTATGTGTAATACTTGAAAATCTGTGGGTAAGCACATGTTTAGCAAAAAGCAATAGGCTTATGAATGCGTACGCAGAAAATACTCAGAAAAACCTTCGTCTGACAAATTAAATATTTAAATACTGGACTATTTGTGTAAGATACTGAAGAAGCTCAAGTTTGATATAAGATTTGTTTTATACAGAAGACATAACCAAGATTCACTAATTAAAGTAGTTCCGGTTATGTTGCTTGTACTTTGCTCATTGGGTTTCAGTATTTTCCAGGGGAATGCAGTGAATTTTGTCAATATTGATGACCAATGAGGTATACCAACAATTTTAGTGGAGGTGGGTCGCATCCATAAGTAAGATGCTTTTTTTGTGATTCCCATTCTTCTTAATGCTCACCTATCTGTGTGAGTGGTTGAGTTTCAAGAACTGAGGTGAAAATTGCCCTGTTTTGTGTTTCTTTCTCATCACAAGTGCCATTTTGCTGAAGTCTTTGATGTGAGGACCTCTATAAGCTTTTAGAAGTTAAGCAAATATGTGCCCTTTGCTTGTGTTTTGCAAATGTTTTGCTTGGGATAATATCACTATGTTTGTTAGGCTTGTTTTAATTTGAAATGCTTCTGGCCCCAACGAGGGAACTGTCAAATAACATTTCTCTATCGAAAGACAACATTTGCAGCAGGTAACACTACATCTATAGTGTTAGTGCATAGTGACAGGTTAAGTCAGTGGGAGAGTTTAATTTTCTATTTAATTTTATAGGGTTTCTCCAAAAGGTCCTTTTTATCTAGGAGCAGCACAAGAGGGCTGGAGGGAACCCGGCAGAAAGCTGGAAACTGTTCATCAACAATTTCAGATGTCTTTCTAGAAGCAAGTAAAAATACCATGGAGGGAAACGTACCCCACTGTTAGAAATGCTGTGAAGAAAGTGTGAGAGAGAAATCACCATCCAAGGCAAGCACGACACTTTAGAGCACAGGCGGCAGGTGACCATTCAGCGTGACCGAACAAGTCATTTTAATAGAGGCAAAATATAGAAAACCAAAAAATTAACAGCTCAACTAATTGGAGGCTTACTCAGCATGCAGCAACACAGCAGAAGGGACTTTAATTCCCTGCATTTACAGAGGGCCCACAACACTGGTCTTAAATTGTTAGGAACAACATTAATGTCTTAGCGCAGTACAAAATGTATAGCTCCCTGAGCTGAAATTCCCAGCTATATGCATAGGGCAAAATAATTTTAATCCCCTGTAAACAAAGCAGAACAAAAGTTAGAGAGATTGTTCCTTTCTTCTCTCTCCCTTTTTCTTTTCTCTGAGTAAGCAGGAGCACATAGTGAATAGCAAGAAGTGTTAAATCATGCATGTTGTTTTCTCTATTGTCTCAAGCTTCAATGTAATGGATGCGTGTGGCTTGAATGTCAGCAAGTGCAACTGGGTGTTTCTTTCCATGAGATTTTGACCAAGTTATGTTAGAAAGCGTCATATTTATGTACACTGTGGCTTCCAGACTGCAACCTTCTAAGCAAGAGGGCAGTCTAATAAACTGCTTTTCAGCCACGGTTTTGCTGTTGAGCAGCTGTTAGTCTGTTTTGCTTTCCTGGCCCTGTGCTGGCTCCCTGTGCACGTTTGTGCAGCCATTCTGTGAACTGGATTGGGAAATTGATCCACCTGCAAAAGTAAAATGATGATTTCCAACCAGGTTATCTATCAACTGGATAAGATTCCCACTCTGCTTTGCAACCTGATTGCATAAATGTTTTTTATCACCATTATCTGGAGAGGATTCAGGGACAAAGAAAAAAGCAGAAGCCACTGAAACCACTTTAAGCATCAATTTAAGCAACGCTGATGTTTGGATGTCAAATCTATTTCTAGAAAAGAAAAGTTGCTGTTACTGGTAACTGTGGAGGTATAGATCTGTCTACTGGGGAGAAAAAAAAGACATCTGGACATTCTTGGAAAACTTTTTGCTGAGTGCTGAGAAAGCTTCATGATAATACTACCATGTAGCATTTAGAGCAGATGGGTGGCAGCTGAGTTGCAATGGAGCAGTGCTCATGGTAGCAGTGTTGGCCAGTAATTGCAGATTCCAAGGTCTGTTCCCCAAACAGCTAGATCCTCTCACCTCAGTCCCTGCTGTTGGCACACTTGGGACCCTTTCCATCGGAGGGGACCTGCTGTAAGAGAATCACACAGGTCTTAGTCACCATCCATTTAAGACCAAAACAGCTCTCAGTGCTGACTGTACCACCTGCGTCACTCCGAGGACATCCTGAGTGTCGCTGGTGCCCTGCAAAACAATGTTACGATGGAGGAAAACTAAGCATGTTGGAAATAACATATGTATGGGACAACAGCGAGTGATCAGTAAGTTGTGAGTGGTGGAAAACTACATAGGATGTGCATTTCATCTGTCCCATCCCTGGAAGTGTTTAAGTCCAGGCTGGATGGGGCTTTGAGCAACCTGCTGTAGTAGGAGGTGTCCCTGCCCATGGCAGGGGGGTTGGAACTTGATGATCTTTAAGGTCCCTTCCAACTCGAACTGTTTTACAATTCTGTGATCAGCTTTTAGACATGGTGTTCCTGAATACCTGACTGAGTGTTCTTTGCCTTCCACATAGCTGGGTGGGAATACACAGCCATTGCTCTGGAAGTTTGGTCTTTCATGCAGACCCACTGCACAGCTTGCCACAGGAGTCAGTCGCTTAAAACACAGCTCATACTGCAGGGGCTTGAGCCACTGAGAGTTTGGCAAAAGGCTCTGTTATCAGAGCAGCGTTAATTTTGTTCTGAATCTGCCCAGCTATCAAAACAATAAATGTAGGAGAAAATGTGTTTCCAGAGCATTGCTTCTAGCCCTTGCAGGGCCATAGACATGCTGATAAAATCCTCTGCTGGGGTTCCCTTTCCCTTCTCCATATTCAGTAATGATGTGCGGTGCTGCCTAATGAAGCTGCCGTGGGGTCTAAAGCAATTGTCCGAGTTGCTTGCCTCGCTGTGGTAGACTGAGGTATAAGCTGTTCAGAATTGGCACTAGCAATGCTTGGTTTTCTGTTGTTCAAGCGAAAGGAAAATGCTTTTATCTGCCTTTTTTTTTTTTTTTTTCTTTCTGTTTCTCTACCAAGAATAAACCTTATCCTCTTAGTTCTTTTTTCCTTTTAAACTTGAAAATTCTCGTGTAATTACATGCTTTTCAGACACTTCAGCTTAACAAGAAATGCTATGGAAGACAGTGGTAAAACTGTGAACTTTGTTAATATCGCAAATCTTGGTTACTTGTGAAATATTATGTCAGGCTTTTTGAATAAACCTCTAAGTGGCAGGATAAGATGAGGGCCAGGAAGGAGGAACAGCAGCAGCTTGGTCTTGCACATTACTACGTAAAATGAATTGAACAGGTTTGGGCTGATGAAACCCTCCATCCAAGTCACAGCTTGAAAAGATCTGACCTTTGTGTGGTTATTTTCCACTGCTGCAAAAGCAGCAGGTCATTATAAAGATTTAGAAACTGTGTGTAGGTGGAGCTCTGCATGGTTAAAGATGTCACGGAACAGTGACATTCACAGTGGAATTACTTTCTAGTAATTCTTTGAAACTTTTGTTATGCTGTGTACACTGGCTAGCTCTGGGGCTCATATGCCCTCAGCTTGCTTGCTCTTCAATCGGAGTGGTAGCTTAAATGTAAAAATAGCAAATCCTGTTTCTTAAAACACCAGTCTTCATTAGATGGTATTAATAATACTGCAGGTTGTATTTGGTATTAGTGTTGGCAACTTTCATTGCAATGTCTCCGAGCACTTAAGGCATGTTATCTGATTTAGAATATAACATGGGAGACCTGATTTGATGCAGAGCACAGATGCCTCCTCTGATGGGCAATGCTGTTGCAGTGCAGAACAGGGGTTTGGATGGTCACAGGAGGTCAGAGTGATATCCCATGTAAGGGAAAATCCTTTCATTTTTACAGAATTCTTAAAAACAAATAAAAAAATCTAATTAAACCCCTACACCTAACTGAATACTGCCTTTCCCCTTCTGTAGGAGCTACTGTAACATTTCTAGGAGCTCTAAAGTTTGATTGCATTTTAAGAATTAGTTCCATTTAAAAAAAACAACCCGTTGTGTTCATAGGTCATTCAGTGCTAATGCTCTACAGCCAACTACTCTATGTTTGCTCGTGTTTTATCCAGGCTAGTTTTGAATATAACAAAGGAAGTGGTCATCTAAGTAAACCCTTGTTAATAGAATAATTGGGTGACAATTAAAGCAGTGACCTTCAAAAGGTGCTTAAAAATGATTTACTAGGCTTAGTTTTGTTTCTGCTTGGAGTAAGAATTGCAGATCAGGATTCCTGCTCTGTTTCATGGTTTAGATGCTGGAACAGCAGCATGTGTCCTCTTGTGACTGTGCCCATTAGACAGTACATTTGTGCATATACATACATATATGTAACCCACAGGGACTGAGTTGCTGTTACTGTTTGTTAAATTGCTCCTTTTAACATAGCAAACAGTAATCTTACTTGTGGTTTTGAAGAAAACAAGAAGAAATGTCCCTGTGAAAACTGCAGCAAAATACTAGATGAAAACCCAGTAGTTTTAACTTGACTAAAACATTTTGAAAGTATTTGCCATATTAATAATTTAGAAATAATTATAGATAATCTGGGGGAGCTTTTCATCTTATCATGCATCATTGAAAATAACGAGCTTGTTCCTGCTAGAGCTAATAGCCAAAATGCTTATTAATTTGTTGGAGCAGTATCATACCAATTTTAGGTGAAATACACCCAGTGGTGATAGGCAGTTCCAAGGGGCTTTTCACTTTTTCCAAATTGGCTCTCACCTGATTTCTCTGGAATAAACACTTGCTCACATTTGAATTCTCATTTACTCCAAAATAAAAGAATGAAGACACTGAGGTGCTCTATGATTCCATTTTGTTGAGATCAAACTTTTTTTGCTTAGTAACAATGACTAAAATTTCAACTTAGTTTTTTCTTAGAATCATAGAATGGTTTGAGTTGGAAGGGACCTTAAAGATCGTTGAGTTCCCATGCCCCTACCATGGGCAGGGACACTTCCCACTAGACAAGGTGCTCCTTGTCTTTTTCTTAAATGGTTGCTCTGCCTTTACATGGTGACATTGTTTAGACAAAAAGTAGTGTTGTACGCATTATGATTTGTGTAAAAATTCATAAACTCCTTGAAGCTTTCTATAATTCTAGAATATATCTGTAGGTGTCTGGTGAATATTTGGTGGTTGCAGGCAATTGGGCTGCTCAAAATATTATTTATTTATTTTTTTAAATCAATATATACTGCATAACAGAATTATTGCATGTTTAAATCTCTGATTCTTCAGTGAGAAGAACTGCAACCTGCCATTGTGGTGCTCCATAGTTTATGAGCTAATTTTATGTTCTTTAATATTCTTTGTTCTTCTAACTTTGTTTACTGCACTGAGTAAAATTATATGATCCATAGAACAGATTAGGAAATGGAAAGCTCAATAATAGAAGTTTTGTGTATATGCTATCTCTAGTCATTATGATAGGGCTGAGATGATTTGAGGAAGCCTGTGCACCCGTTATAAATTCTGGTAGATTTTTTGTAGTACCATGGAGATTTTCTGTAAGGATGTAAACTCGTCCTCTGGTGGGGAGTCCAGAACATCTCTGCCAGTCCAGAGCCAAAAAGTCATGTTAATTACAGTGACTGAACAATAGTCACTGTGGAGGTTTCAGATCCCCAGTGAGGCAGAATGAGACTTACCAGGGATGGCATAAGGGAATGTCTAAGTATGAAAAGATATGTGTGAAGCCTGGGCAAGAAGTCAAACCAGATTTCTCAGGGTTTTTTCCAATCTGTTCTTGAAAACTGCTGTGGATGGACAGTGAACACTTCTGGGCAACCTATTGCACTCCTTAACTGCCCTCTTGGTGAAAAATGACATTTTTATGATCAGTGAAGGGTACTGCATTAGTGGAACAAAATGATCCATGAAAGATTGTTTTGTCTAGCAGTAACTTGGAGTTTTGTTTTGTTTTGTTTTGTTTTTTTTTAATCCCTAGGAGTGTCTGAGCGGTACATGCTGCAGCAGTCCACCTCCATACCCTGAAGTGCATCAATTCAAAGCCATCTTTCTTTCTGAAAGAAAAGTGCCCTTAAACAGTATAATGGATGTCCTGGGATTTAGCATCTTTCTAGGTGATCTAGATAGTTACCCATGAGAATGACTTGAGATTTGACCATAGTTGGCCCCTTGACTCCCTTCATACTCAAGTACTAGGGGTTTTTAGGTGCGTACAGGATCTGGGAGAGCTGGCTGAGGAGCCCACAGGCAGAAAGGTCTTCCAGAGCTGAGACAGCGGTTTAAAAGGAAGAGTATGAATTAGCCTTGCATTCATAGACTTCTCTGTGATTATTCTTCCTAATAAGATTCTAAAATAGATGGAAAATATTTTTTTTAAAAATGGCTTTCTGATGCTGTGAGGCATTAATAAGCACGATAGGCAGAGTACCTCAGTATATGCTGTCTTTCACATGAAGAGCTTAAAGCGCTTCACAGACACTAATTAATTAAGCCTTACAACACACCTGGGATAGAAACACTTCAGGCGAGTTTATAATACCAGTTCATTTTACGTTTATGTTAAACACAGGCACAGAAAGGTTAAATGGCTAGTCCTCGGTGACACAGCAAGTCAGAGCTAGAGCAGGGAGCACAACCCCAACCTACTTGGACGTCACTCTGCTGGAACAGCGGAAAATCTGTATTACTACCATAGAGTTCATAGCAAAGTAAATAAGCTGTATAAACATTTATTTACACTGCAAGTTTGGGAGAACAAAATGTTATGGTGATTTTCATATTGTACAGGTTGAGGAATAAATGCAGAGTTATGCCTCACAGAACTCATTTAACATTGGCAGTACGGAAGGCAGTTGCCAATCCACTTCTATCCGTTTCTGTAAATATGTTGTAGATGCAGTAGCAGGACAAATCTTGCTTTAAGAAGAATGACTGCAGCTGGAGGGAACTAAGTACTCTCAAGTCCAAGGAACATTGGTAATAAAAATTCTTGGGATTCTGGCTCTCCATGCCCTTTTCAGGTGTCTAGTATTTCATTTTCTTAACCTGAGTTTCCTGAGGTGAAACTCCCAAAGGAATAGCAATTGTGATTAAGCTCTTTTTTTTCCCCCCAGAGCCAATGTAAGGGACTCTTGAAATATGTTGCATCGACCCTAACAATATTAAGGGACTCAATTGCTCCTGAGTAGGCTTTTGGAACATTTCTAGGCAATCCCCAGGTGATTGACTACATAGCAAGTAGTCAAGATTCAGCTTTTCATGTTCAATTTTGATATTTCTCAGTCTAGTCGTGTTGGGAAGTTGGAAGGGCACATGTATGAATATAGAAAAATAAATAAATAAGAAAGCTCAATAAAACCAAGGTAAATGAAAGTTCAAACTGCCTAGCAGTGTAGACTCTGCATGGGCTACTAAATTTGTATGAATTTGAAATAAACTGTAGGCATTTGAATGTTCTGACCTTTCCCAGTGGGAAGGCACATAATGAATTTGCATTTTTTTTTCCTCTGAACTCTGTCTTTCTTTTACTAGCCTTTATCACTTTCTGTAGTTGATTGACTACTAACTGCCAATTAGTGTCATCAATCTGTTCCCAGCAAGAGTTGCAAAGAGGTTTCCAAAAAATGAAATAAATACATTGGTGCAAGTTCATAACACAATAATCCAGACAATGTCATGTCTTGCATGATATGAGATCATGCCTTTTGTAATTTTACAATCTGAGCCAGCAGGTGTTCTCAGCCTACCCCTTGAACTGGCATTCACCCTGAAGGTGTGGTTAATATATATACCCAACGGAACACCCTATACCCAACAGACCCATGCTTTGGGAAGTTCTCTCAGCTATGGCACACCCAGGATCAATCCATTCTTCCTTCTGTGCTCAAAAGAAGAGAACTGATACCAGGTCTAGTTTCTTCCCAAATACTCTGATCATCAAATTTTAAGTGTTGTTAAATAGCACTTGCTTGTCCTTTCCTGTTGAAGTAGTTCGGCTTGGGCTCAATGAATACACTTATACACACACACACACACACATGTGTACATATATTAAATCTTTTGTGTGGATGTAACTCACAACTTTATAGAACTGTCAGAACTGTAGAATGTGGATTGTTTCCACACTGTATTTATGTGAATCTTTTTTTTGAATGCCCATTCACCTGTTTCTCCATCTTAGATCTTGACTGTCCTCTACAGACGTTAGAAACCACCATTCTTTAAGCTCATCTTTATCAACATGCATTTGAATGGTATTGCTGCTTGTTTGCATAGATACCTCTTTAATGTCTAATTTAGAGCCAAAAGGTTGCTTTTGGTGGTAAGGAGATTTATCTGGGCTAAATATATAAAAGCAGGGCTTCGACTCCTTATTTATAACATTTAAATACACTGATGTTGATTGTATGGTCCTTCCCTGAGATCACCTCTATGGATCTTGATTGGAAGGTCACAGGAGAAAGGTTACCAAAACTACAGACATACATTTCAATAGAAAGTTGTTGGCAACTGCTATGCATTTTACTACGTTCTATTACTGCTCTGGAAGTCATTTCCATCTATGCCATGAAGAAACATATTGTAATTGGTAGAAGCTCATTTCTGTGTTTATTGCAAATAATATATTGGAAGGATACTTCTACTTCTGAAAATACAATTCCCTCCTCCACTGTGTTCAAAATATCCTGCAAATCCTCAGGAAAACTCACGGAGGTAGAACTGGAGGTATAGGAATGACTGTATATGCATGTGCATCAAGATTGCAGATAGCTTTCCTGAATGAATAAGGCTATATATATCTATCTATCAATATATTTAAATGAATCTGAAAACTTCCTCTCATTCATTACACTATAGCTTTGAGTGTTTATATCCTTGAGTTGCCCGATTAACTGATAGTGTCAAAAGTAGCACAGTCCTTGAATGTGGAGTATTTATAACAGCTAATAGTGCTTTTACTGAAATTATTGCTGGAAACTTCTGGCTTGACTCTACATACAAGTTGTTCTCTTTAAGCATGGTAATTTTTATGTCTTAGATTGCATTTTATGAATAGGCTTTGGAGCAGTTTTAGAAAGGAAGTCAGCATCATTGCTTCATTTGTTCGGGTGAGGAGTAAGTGTCACTGAAGAGACTTGGCATCTAAGAAGCGAGTGGTGGAGCATCCAGATCTCGATCCATGTTCAGTGCTTGACTCTCTAGAGTAAATGCAGTTATTTGAGAGTGGGAATAAATTATGTGGATAAAGGGCACCTGCACAGTGTCCACATTGGCACTTGGTTTGATCAAACTTCCCTAGCACGTGTTGAAGGTGTGCAGAGCGGAGGCTGGCCAAAAGTCACCCTCACTCAGAGTATGGCCAGCATTATACTGCTGCAGGTTCCTCAGCAGGGAGTGCTATCTTTACTCAGCTGCTTGATCTAAGCTTTGTGCACTTGTTAGAAATGGAAAGCAATTTCCTGCTGAAAGCACTGGAACCTTCCAAGAAGTAGTGGTTTGAATAAATTCAAACGTGGGGTTCAGCAGAGCAGGACACTTCCATATTAACTGTTTTTAATCCTCTTAAATTAGCACACAGCATTTTGTTTCAATCATCTTAGAAAACGCTTTCTGCTTCATTGAGGCCTACATTTAAAAGTCTTTAGAGAAAATGGCTTCCTATCTAGTTAAAAAACCTCACCACTTTTGGAAGGGCTCTGAGTGATTTCTTCCTCTTTGTGAAATGGTCATGGGACTGGGGTATCTTTTAAAAATGCTGTGTTCCTGGAACAAAAACCGATATCATCCCTTGCTGTTTTTCTTCTGAGTACCATCAACCCAGCAAAGCACTGGTTTCTCAAGTACTCGTTTTGGTACCTTTTAAATTAAGAGTTTATTTCCTCACCTCCATCAATGCAGGCAGCTAAAGAGAAACAAGTCTAGAACTGTATCCTGCCTTCTGAGCATGTGTGCTGTGCAAATCAGACCTCAGCAGTGCGTTAGTAGGGTTGGGTAATGACAGGATAGGGGTTTGGGGTGAGAATACAAACCCATTGTTTTTCACAAATGATTTATTAGGCATTCGCAACTGCTACACTCATTGTAAGCCCATAAATTTGCATACATTTTTACAGATGTGACCCAATTACGGAATGAATTGAATTTCGTTAAAAAGTGTACGCTGGCTCTCCTTCCAGTGCAGTGCTTATTGTTGGCTGCCTTTTGTACCTTACTGAGGGAGCGGCTTGATTCAATGAACTCTGTAGGCTAAAGCATTTTATGTGTAGACTCAGATCTTACCTCTCAGCTCTGTCAATGCTTTTTTTTTCCTTTTTGTAGTCAGCCTAGTTGTATTGCTTTCAAGTACTAAGGGTAATCCCTCTAGCTTTCACAGCCATTGTCAGCTGCTTTGATGCGTGAGCCACTATAACATGCAAGTGGGTGCTCATTCCAGTGTGAGAAGTTCGATAGTATACACCTTATTCTTTATCTTCAAGGTGATGCTGGGGGATGCACTACCTTTCAGCGCCTCCTCATTGTTCCCAAATCTATGGAGTATAGTCCTCTCTTTTTAAAACCGAATATATATCTTCTAGTGGTGGTGGTGAGTTTGAAATTGGCAGGACGTTGAATTGAATGCCTTGAAGATGAAAGTTCTCTCTTCACAAATGAGGAACAGCTTGAACAGCATACAAGCTTCACCAGCTCCTTCTTGTAGAGCAAATTAACTTCTGTGCAAAGCAGCTACTTAAGTCTTTCTTAAGACCTTCTTTAAAAATAACTTTTGAACATGTGACCTTTAAAATGTTTTACTGCCTTACCAGCATAACCCATCACGTTAAGATATATAACCCATCATGTTAAGATATATACCCTGTTTTGGGGGGAAGAAGATGAAACAGAATGTTTGTTTTTCTTTTGTCATATGTCCTGAGTCGGTCTATTTTAGGGGAGATGAATGCAAAAGCTGGTGAAACCCCACCAAAGCAGTTTTCTACAGTAATTGCTGTGTTACAGACAATGGTGAAGAATATATACACAGCGAACAACCCAGGGTACACAAGTACCCAAATCTTGTCTGCTGTTTTCTACTGTACCAGTTAGTCTCACTGAAGATGCTACTGCTCAGTAAGAAAATTGCCTAATTTACATCATATGGCAGCCATCTTTAATTCCAGCCGGCCGTGCGCACTTTGTTAGATACCTAATATGCAAGGTTTCTTACGCCAATAGCATTTGCTGAAGTCGTCTGTTGCTCTGTAGCCTTTTGTCAAATGTGCAGACTGAATCTCATTAACTTTAAATGAAGTAATATGAGGCATTCATCAAGAGACGTCTCTCCTTAAGTTTGTGCAGTGAGCTGTGAGAGAGAATACTGTGATTTGTATTGCTTGTTTTCCCAAGGTAATGTTGCTTTTAAGCATTGCAGATTTAGAATGATGTAAACAGACATTCACACAGCGGTGAAAGATGTATTATAAAACTCTGATATAGACAGAATATGTGTTTAAATTATGTAGTGTTACTTGTTTATATCCCGAATTGCATTAAGGTGCAACTTAAAAGAAGATTTTCCATCTTTATTTCTGCATAGTAGCAGCATCACCACTTCTATACCTACTAACCTCAAGAGACAGAAAGATCATCATTCTGTTTGAATGCCCGCTTAAAGCTCTCCTCTCTGCAGAGATTGACACGGAATGGGACATTCCATAAATGAAAGCTGGTAATTCTAATCTTTCCTAATGCTGCAGCAACCTGGCTGCAGTCATGAGAAGCAAATACCTGTCCTCCAGTCTTATTATTGAGTGGTTTCAGTTTTAAATCTTTCTGTGTCAATGAGGAGAGCCCTAAAGAGGAGAGTCATTTGTTTATAATCAGAGTAGCAGGACAAGTACAGAAAGCAGCAGGGCAAGTTGTTTCTATATGCTCTGTACCCATCGTTTGTACCTAGGCCTTAGCAGGCGCCTGTATTTAGGGAGTTCAGCATTCGCTCCTGCTCATTAGTTGGTCTCTTTATTAAAAGTGCCAACAAGGGAGCCAATTAGTGCTGGCTGTGGCTGTGGTCTGTTTTTTTTATGTAGGCACCGGTTCAACCCTCAGGAAGGCCAAGATCTACCTCCTCATTTCACACAGGGCATTTGGCTGCTAGCAGACGATGATGGTAATGATGATTAGCCTCCATTGTCCTGCTCTGTACTTACACTGAGAATGAAAAGCATAATATTCATTACCATCTCTACGCAGCCTTCGGAATTTATTGCTGGTGCAAAAGTGCCCCTCAGGGCTATAGCAAACTCATTTTTTAACCCTAGAATAAAGATGATGTGACCGACGACCATATTGCCACCATCAGTAAGCCTCAATCCTGCGTGGAAGGGTTGAAAGTGAGAGTGCTTTGATTGGAGGACTTTCATTTTCTGATGCATTTATTTCAGGACCTTCTGAGATTGTTGGAAGGAGAGCTAATTAGCAGTCACAGTTGTGATATTTCTGTGCTAGTGGACACCTGTCCAAAGAAAATGAGCCATGACCAAGGAGCTGCTTTTGCGTGTGCCACTGAAATTAGCCAGGATTTTACTGCATTTCAGTTATTTATTTCAAGTGGCCTAGGACAGATTCATTTGTGGCAACTAAATGCGAAGCAAACTTTCCCACTGTATTTCTTTTGTATTTCTTTGTATATTGTCAAACGTAAGCTTTCAGGACAGGTAGGATTCCTTCTACCCAAAAGGTGGTTTTCTGGCACTCTTTTTGTTTGTTTGTTTGTTTGTTTGTTTGTTTGTTTGTTTGTTTTTTGTTTGTTTTTGTAGGTTGGTTTGGTTTGGTTTTGGTGTTTTTTTGGTTGGTTGGTTGTTTTGTTTTGGTTTTGGGGTGTTTTTTTGTTGTTTTTTTTGTTTGGTTTAGTTTGGCTTTTGAGTTTTTTGGCTGTGCAAACAGATTTTGGTCTGGAGGGAAATAAGAATGCCTCAGCCTCCTTTTCAGGGTTAGGGGGCTGCAATTCGGCTCTATTACCTAATTGTAGGGTTGTAATTAAATCACAAAGTGACCCGCCTGGTATAGCTAGGACAAATTATTGTTTAGCATTTACGTTGCTGACTAGCAGAAAATGATGGCTGGATCAAGGCTTGTATTGCAGACTTTTCCTGGAGAAGATAGTGTCAAAGATTATGACTGAGCTTTCCTCTATTTGGAATATGGAACAGAGATTGTCTATTAATATGGTCTTACATGTCTCACCATGGATTGCAATCAACTGAAATAGGATTTCATGGGTTAACCCCACTCTTTCCTTTCTTCCCCTCTTATATAAGAATTCTTTTTTCATGATATACTAAGGTAAATAGGGCATAAGAACTTCCCTGCCGGAGAATGTAAGCTGGAGAGAAAAGCAAAATGCAGAAGAGAAGAAAAAGTCCCTCAGCAAAAGCTCACTTATTAGAGTATTTATTTTTTCATTAACTCTTGGCAGCTAATTTAAGAATTAAAATATTACTGGTTTTCAAATTTTACAACTGACTAGCCTGTGAATTTAAAAGCGTTTGGGGAGGGGTGAATAGTTCATTAGCTTGTTCCCTCAATGACACTTTCAAATGCTTTCCTTATGGTGACCTCTATTTTAAATTTATGGGAATCACTTAAGTGTCAAACAAGCTAAGTGGTGCATTTCACTAATGAAAAATTAATAGAGAAGACCTTGGGCTAGTTTGCAGTACTTGTTTACAATACATATAATTCATTAGAAGAACATCAGTCAAGCAAGGATCCTGCACGGCAGCAGTGGTGTTGTAAATGGGACTTTATTCTCTTTTTTGCAGTTAATGAAAGTATGAGGCAGGGGAAAATACACATAAAAGAGATTTAATGAGTCTTTGGAAAAGTGTTAAAATAGGGTACACAAGTCATAAATTTAAATTACTAACTCTACTCCAACCATGCTTATTAGTGTAGGAATGAGATACCAGTTCATAAAAGGATGAAAGTATTTGTGACAGACAGGGACCAACTAACTTGCAGAAATTTGGGCTATGATGTACTGGTTAGAGTAAGGGACTGAGGAGAAAGTCTTAATGCTTCTGTGTTGTCTCTGCCACTGAGGTGACACGTGACCTTAAAGCAAGTACCTTCTCCCCAGAAATGGGGCTGCTTCTCAAAAACTCACTTTCTTCAGAATCTCGTCAAGGGATGGCCTTTGGAGAGAATCTTGCTCTGTTGTCCTACATAATGAGCAGTATGGATGACTAAAAATCAAAGTCACTCTTCCATGCAATATTAAAGGCATCATTTATTATCTCAAATGAAAAGCTGTGCAAAACTGTGCAATTCAAATTCCAGCTTTAATCAGGCAATAGCTACTCATAGGCTTTTGCTCAGAAATGAAACAAATCTTTTCTTTAAAACTCTTTTCATCACATAATAGGTGAGGGGGGTCTTCTAAAGACACTTTCTTCGAGCACACTCTTGCCAAAACACCATTCTGGGTTAAACATAGATAACTACTAATACAGCAAGGTTTAAGTCTATTTATATGCTATGGTTCTCTCCATTGTAGGTATGGTTATCAGACTGGTGATCAACACTGATCTAGACACTGGATCCCAAAGTATAGGCAGTATGAGATAGAACAATTCAGGCATATTGATTCGTAAACATGAAATATCCTGGGGAACAGAAGAATTTATAGGGGGTCCATGCAGTCCTCTTTCTTCTGCTCCCTCCTTTAAAGGAGCACAAGAAATTAGATGGCTTGGGAAAAGCTATAGGATAATGATAAAATTTCTTTGTAAGAATATCCTGGTGTCAAATCCATATATCACTGTGCTAGACATAAAACTTCACTTTTTTTGTGTGTAGAAAGCTCTTGTTGTACATCAGACTTGCTACAAAATACACCACCAAGAGTGTAGGAAGCTCCGCTTCAATTCCCTGCCTGTAAAATGGAAATAATGATATTTGTAAAATTGTTCTACCGCCTTGTTGTTTACCCTTGGCATTGCTTACATCCAGTCATTGAACTGTCTTCCCAATTCTTGTTGCAGAGTTATAGCTGTCTTCTGGCTTTAGGAGAATGCTCTCAAGTGCTCTGAGCCCCTGAGCTCCTTCAGAGCAATCCTCCAGGTCTGCTGGGGCTCGTTAACGGCCAGTTTTCCGAGCAGAGCACCGAGAGCAGTCTGCGTGAAGGAGTAAATGAGGAATGATAGTTATGGCTTTTCTGGCTTTCCATCGGCAGTGGATTAATAATGTAAAGTACTCTGCAAGACAAGTTGTTTGTTTTTGCTGAGATTAAATGGAATCACTTGGAAAACTATATGGGTTTATTACTATAATAACTTTCACGCAGTGATAACAAATATGAGCACGTAATACCATCCAGATCAGTCCTTAATGGTCACAAGTGCTGTTTAATGTTCTTAAATCAGTTTTGGAATGCCAGCTCTGGGGATTATTTTGTTTAATAATACTAATAAAAGCAACAAGAAAATATCCAGATGCTGATTATATTAATCGTAGGGAGAAGAGAAGACACTGTAATTATACAGTACATTGAGGCAGAACTGAGGTGATGTTTGCAAGGTTTTTTTCCCAGCTCAAACCAGTTGACTTAAACACGTTTTGAAAGAAGCTTTTTCTTCTCTTTCACCAGGTTTCAGTTGTTCAGATGATCCAATATTTGGAAATGGGCCAGCATGAGCTGTGCGTGTTGCAAGACTGCAGTTCCTCTGTATCGTGAACAAATATATTTAGTTGTGACTGTACCTGTAAAAGACTGCAGTATGTCCTGTTCAGAAAAGTGGGATCAAAATGGTAAAAACCAACTCCAGGAATTATGATATCGTCATACTTCTAGAGAAAGCCTTTGGTTCCCTAATTGCTCATAAAGTGGCTTAGGACCCTTCACTTGATAATGAAACTGATCTTAAAATAGGTTATATTTTTTCTTTTGAAATTCTTTAACAAGAAAATTCAATTGAACTCAACCTTTTTTTATTATTTATTTTTTTTCCCCTGGAGAATGTTTTCCACATTCTAGGGGAAAAATTAAAAAATCTACTCCGGGACTGTATTTCCTATGGCTGTTTTCTCCTCTGAGGCTCTTTTACTTCTTGAAAAGTTGAGATTGTGATACACTCTGAAAAATCTCCAGCCTTAGGAAAGGGGCATGAAAACCAATACGATTTCATAAGGCATTAAAGCACCATTTTCAATGTAGTCTGGGTATTTTCAGCTGTGGAGGTTTTTTTTTTTTTTTGTTTTGGCTTTTTTGGGTTTGTTTTTTTTTTTTTTTTTTTTTTTTTTTTTTTTTTTTTTTTTTTTTTTTTTTTTNCTACGTTGGTTTTGTGGTTGCTTTATGTTTGTTTGTTTGTTTGTAGTTTTTTTGTTTTTTGTTTGTTTTGGTTTGGTTTGGTTTGTGGTTTTTTTTTTTTTTGTTTGTTTGTTTTTTTTTGTTTCTTTTGTTTCAGTTTATCAACAAAGTCACCTTAGCTGGAAAGCTTGAAATCTTTGATTTAGAGATCACCTGTATGAAGACAGCTATTCTACTTGGTCTGTGTTCAGTGCTTTCTGCTGCTGTCAGGCTGATGGATTAAACCCCAAGGTGTCCCTCTCTTGAAGAGCATGAGGGTTTGAAGGATCCTTGCAGAATGGTTTACAGGTAGTACTAGTACTCACTACTCCTCTTGCTTGTGCTGGAGGCCACTCCTAAGTGCCTGAAGGTAAAATGAGGCAAGGCAGATCTAAAGTGGTCACTTCTGATCCCACCTGGAGTACTTTATTTTGCTCTAGAGCCCTCAGCACAGGAAAGACATGGACCTGTTGTAGCAGGTCCCGAGGAGGGCTGCAAAAAAGATCAGAGGGCTGGAGCACCTCTCCTATTGGACAGGCTGAGGAAATTGGCGTTGTTCAGCCTGGAGAAGAGAAGGCTCCAGGGAGACTTTATTGCAGCCTTTCACTATTTAAAAGGGGGCTTATAAGAAGGATGGGGAAAAACTTTTTATTAGGGGCTGTTGCTATAGGACAACAGCTCATGGTTTTAAATTAAAGAAGGGTAGATTCAGACTAGATATAAGGAAGATATTTTTTACAGTCAGAGTGGTGAAACTCTGGAACAGGTTGCCCAGAGAGGTGGCAGATGCCCCATCCGTTGAAACATTCAAGATGAGCTTGGACGGGGCTGTGAGCAACCTGATATAGATGAAGGTGTCCCTGGTGATCACAGGAGGGTTGGACTAGATGACTTTAAAAGTCTCTTCCAAGCTAAACTGTTCTATGACTCTAGGGTCTATGTATATAAATAATCACTCAGAAAGACCTTCTGTTTCCAATGTCTTGAATGTCAGAAATGTACTTTTATCAAAGGAATTTAGTATGTAGGTATGCCAGTAGCACCAGTTCCTACCTCTTTGTTTACACAGTATCTGCCTTCAGTGTTTTCATTTTATTCATGAGGCTCTCAGCTTCAAGGACTATTTCATTGAATAATAGGTCATAATTATTTATCTAAACTTCTGGATTTCTCTAAACTTCTCTGTTACTCTAAACTTATCACTGTTCTGACTTAGCACTTCCTTTTATTGTTCAGATTTGAGTGGGTGCCATATTGAGATGATAAACAGTTCAGATATTTCTCCAGTTGTCTTCAAGTTTGAAATTTTAAATTCAGAGACTAGTAGACTGTATCTCTGACTATAGTAGTGGAAACTGCTTCGTCAAACTGGCTCACTATTGTAAATGAAAAAAACCCTATAAAGGATACAGTCTTTGTAAATATAGATTCTGCCTTCAGTCAAAAATTAAATTTCCAGAAAGGAGAGAATTGTTGAGTTTTACCCCTTAATTCAGTTCTTAGGTTGTAACACACTCCTTCAATGAGGACAATCAGTGTGGAATTTTCTTCACTTTGATGGAGTCACCAGGTAACCAAACAGATCTTATGAGAAGAAAAGCTGTTAGTTATGTGGACTGGGAAAACCTCTAGAGCTTAAAGCCATGAGCAATTTTGTAGATATCATACAAGCAAGTGAGCCAATAAAGCCTAGAAGCAAACATAAACATTATTGAAGAAGACTGGAGATATAGCTCTATCTCTTCTTGATATACCTGCTACTTGATACCACCAAGTATCAAAAAGAAACAACACTGTCCAAGTTTTTTAAAACTGTATTGGAAAAAGTCTATTTGACTGGTCTCTGGCTGGCTGACTAGTTCACTTAGTAGCTTATGTCTTGTCCTTTCTCTAGGCTCTCTTATTTTTGGCAGAATCTCAGAGTCAATTTCAAATCATCGCACTAAGCTCTTAAATCAACACACAAAAAAAATATTTTAAGGCATTATTATTATTTATATTGATCAAAGACGAATAGGCACCACATATTAGTCTATTACGGTCAAATTAAACTCTAAAATTTGCATGCTTTGACTATGATAATTAAAGAATGTTTCATAGACACCGGGAGTTCCCAGTTCATCACCTAAAGAAGAAGTTGTCATGTGAATGCAGTGTCAAAGTTTGGAAGACCATTATTAAATGAAAAGAGAAAATATTTTTCAGTCTGTCAGAATCAGGATTTGAGATCATTACATAGTAGGATAAACTTCTGGTAAAGTCAACAGCATTTTGCACTCACTAAGGTTTAAGAGCCTGGCACAAAAAGTCTGGAAGAGGTTTCCAGCATGAATAAAATAGCTTGGAAATTTGGGGAGTAATTCTCTCTTATCTACATTCTGGACTTCTGGAAAATATTTTGTGGTTTCTTTCCCCTAGAATTTTCATTAGCTTCAGGAAATATATGAGGAAAAAATGCAGAATGCACCACAGAGAACTGTAGGTGGTCTGTGGACATATTTCTTCTTTACTATTACATTTTGGACTGATTTGTGGAATAATACTCTTCTTAAGTGGGAAATATTTATTAAAGAAATCAACAACTATAAATACTGGTACTCTACACTGGATTTATTCTAATGTGGCTCTCTTTGTTAAGCAGGAACCATATGCTATTTAAAGCTCTATGTAGAACTGAAAATTGTCTGATGGCTGGTAAATATCTCAGAGGTGAACATATGAGAATATGAGATGGGAAGGTACACGGTGAGTGGAGGGTACCTGCTGTACTCCACTGCCGTTTCAAGTGTTTATCAATTGCTTATTAGAAGTAGCATGTGGGGATTTTTATGGTACTTCTATCTCTAATATTGTTCCTCTGGTCTCCTGGGGTTAAAAACAAGTCTCACACTAATTTGAACATGTTTTCATCAGTCAGATTTGAGAGGATTAACCTTTGCTTGTAGAAGGTTTCTCCTTGTGATCTCTCTTTCCTCTTTGTGATCTATAAGAGTATATATAAAATAGCTCAAATTTGATATGACATTTTTGTTTTAAAATTATGAGTGATCATGAGTTACTATTTTCTACCTAGTGGAGATAAGTTCCAGACATTATTTACTGTATATAAACAGCAAAACATTTTGTGTAGCTCATTGTCCCCTTGCAGTGTGTTTTAACATTCTATTTATTAAAATACATGTTAGAAATTTAAACAAAGAAATAATTAAAAAATTCCTACTCCTTCCAATTGATTATTTTTTCTGTTTTTGGTCTTACACAGCGTGGCTCACCTGAGTGGTAGTAGAGATGTTCTCAAAGCCAGCAGATACTAAAACAATCTCATGATCTTGTTTTCCATTGAAATACAAGAGACATGAATGACAATTTGATGGAAACAATAGTTCTTGGCAGCTCTACTTTGTGTCAGGGAATGACAAGTCTCTATGAACTAATCGAAAGGATACTGTTGCTTGAATATGTTTAATGCTCTGGCTCCATTCTCTCCCTACAGGGATGCATTTCAACTTTCCTTTGCCGAAGTCTGGACTATAATCTGCTCGATATGGTTCATTACATGTGTAAAGCTTATAACTGAATCTGAGTGATTACTGAGAAAAGCTTATGCTGTTGGACAAGATTCTTCTACAGCTGAATCACCTTTTATTGCTCTGCATTGCTCTCCATTAGTTCCAGATGGCCAATGTGACCAGTTTTTTATGCTATTTGCAGAAGCATCCAAATTTGGCAGGAGGATACAGACTAGAGCAGTTCAGCCACTTCTGCTCCTGTAATAAAATTTGAGATGCTATAGGCGATGAGAAAATGTTTAACCTTTACCTTTATTCTTAGGGGAGGTACTGCACTGATAACCTACCTTTGTGCCCTATGGATAGATTGCTCCTGGAAGGAAGAGCTGTAACAGAGAAGGTTCCTCAAAGATAATATGTATGTTTTGAAGTTGAAAGTCATGGATCAATGACACTTTCATGTGGAAGCTTTCATATCTATTGTTTTTCCTCATTCATATCTAATGTTTTGTTCATGCTTTCACCTCCAGTGATGCTCACTCTGATGCATATCCATCAGGAACCCTATTCATAGAGGTCTCCAAAAGGGCCTTCAGGTGGAAAAGACTTTGAGAACTAGTGAAGTAGAAGAAAAAGTAAAATAGCAAACGTTTCATACTTGGACAAAATGTATCCTGTAACTAGCCCACAGATAGTGCACATATTCTTCCTTTCTTCCTTCAGTGCATTCTGTTCACTTTCCATTTGACAAAGACTAGGAAAAACCATGATGACCATTCAGTCTGACTTGTGGAATAGTACAGAAGAACTCAACTCTGCTTTCTTTTGTTTTGCTGATGTATGTTTTATATGACTTCATATAAGTGCTTTGCAGTCAAGTGAATTTGTCTCTGTGCAGAGAGAGCTCTTCCCCCAGATAAGAAATCTCAGATTTTTCCCCAGGTGAACAGTGTTATCAATATTACTTAGTACAGGATGGCATAAGATTGCACAGCTACAGCAGGAAGAAATTGCTCTAGCAGGCAATTTACAATAGGAGGGTTTGAGAATGACACCAAATCACAAAGACATGAGTAATACGGAGGAGGTGTGATCAGCTCTTTTCCAATTGGAACAATGGGAATTTTGAGGTGACCCCTGCATGAACTAACTTAAATTATGGAGTGCATACTCCAGTACGTAACAAAAGGAAGACAATTTTCTGTTACTGGCAGGAAGCAAGGAAAAAATCACCTGAAAATGAGCAACTTGGGAACAGACTTTCAGAGAATGTGATTTCATGTAAAAGAGTAATAAACACATGAAAAAACATTGAGAAGGGCAGTGACTGGAGCTAGGATCAGTGATACATTAAAAATAGAAGTAGAGGAGATTCTTATCAGACATCACCACCATGAAAAGAAATAATAGAAAATAGGAATGTGAAAATGAGGGACATAAAAAGAAAAAAAATGCAAAGTCCTACACTTCTGGATTGCTACTGGTTTGGGGTTTTTTTCTATCATACTATATTGAGTTTATGTGGCAAGGTTTTGGTAGCAGAGGGGTTACAGGGATGTCTTCTGTGAGAAGCTGCTAGAGGCTTCCCCTGTGTCCAACACAGCAAATGTCAGCCAGCTCAAAGATGGACCCGTCAGTGGCCAATGTCAAACCCATCAGCGACAGTGGTAACGCCTCCATGGTAACATATTTAATAACGGGGAAAAAACCCAGTGGAACACCAGCAGCAGTCAGGAGAGAGATTGAGAGGATTTGGGAGCAGTAATTCTGCAGACACCAAGGTCAGTGAAGGAGGGGGAGGAGATGCTCCAGGTACCTGCAGCCTGTGATGAAGACCATAGTGTGGCAGGCTGTCCCCCTGCAGTGCATGGTGGTTAATGGTGGAGTAGATATCCACCTGCAGCCCATGGAGGACCTCATGTCAGAGCAGGTGGATGTGCCCAAATGAAGCTGTGACTTTATGGGAAGCCCACACTAGAACGGTGTAGGAGCTTTCTGTTCTTGAGGGATTGCATTCTGTGGAAGGGACCTACACTGGAGCACTTAATGAAGGAATGTCTTCAGTGTGAGGGACCACATGCTGGAGCAGAAGAGTGTGAAGAGGAAGGAGTGGCAGAGACAATGTGTGTTGAACTGACCGCAATCCCCATTCCCTGTCCCCCTGTGCCCCTCAGAGGGAGGAGGTCAAGAAAATTGGGAGTAAAGTTGGCCTCAGGAGGAAAGAAGGGGTGGTGTGAAGGTTTCAAGAGACAGATGTTCTACAAGACTGAAAATATTGGTCATGTAGGAAGGAAAGCAAGGCTCAAATACTTACAGCAACTAGTAAGGATTTAAACTACTTAGTTAACCATATTGGGAGGAGTTATACATCATGTGGTTTAGTACCCTTTCAGCTTTGCTTAGCTTTAGGTCTTCTTTTTTTCCCCAGCTAATGTGATATAATCTAGTCAGTGAAATTCCAGCCCTAATGGTTACTGGATTGATGCTGATTAATGAGGTATCCATTTTTCTTCATATCTGTAAAGCAAAGTGAAGGGGACTGTGGCAGATTAATATTATATAAGAATATGCTAGCTAACATGTCCAATGAAGGGCTTATAAAAAAACGTGAAATACCACAAATTCATAGATTTTTCTAGAAACATAAACTGTGCTTTAACTTGAACTCACCTTCTGTCAGATGAATCTTTCACTTTGATTCCTCCAGAAGCTGTTCTCTTGATTATACCTGAGACAGAAAAACATCGCAGCAGTTTCATGTCCTACCCCTGCCCATTTCAAGTCTTAAAATACTTTTTAAAAATTTAAAAAGTGGAGAAAGCTCAAAAGCATTCTAATGAATAACTTATTTTCCACCCTTGTCCTCAGTGGACTCCAGAAACTTTTCTAATAAGAGAAGTGGGACATACAGGTGAGGAAGTAGTGGGAAAGTGCTAGTGGAAGCTTTGGAATTGTCTCTATTCTGAATTAAAACTGGCTCTCTGTTCCTTATGTGAGTAATATTGGGGAACTTTGTAGCAGCCAACTGCTGAGGTGCTGCAAATAATTAAGCAACTGCCAGAGGACCCAAGAGTAAAAGAAAAAAACCTCTTTTTCAGTCTGATGAAGCTGCATGTCAGATCTTTTCTCACCCACATCAAAGACCTAAGTTGTGTTCTTCAATTATTTGATTAAGTTGATTTAACCAAGGGTAACAAGGCTCCCTCTAGGTAAAATGCTCTTGTTCTGATATGGTTTTAACTGCTCAGAAGAGAGTAGCGTATACTGGCTTCATCGGTGCTTCCCCAGCCTCTGCGCTTGCGCTATACGATGCTCCCTTCTACTTACTGCGAGATGCCAGAGTATGGAAAGGAGGCACAGATAAAAATCATGACATAAAGAGTTACAAAGAGTTCCACTACAAAAATGTATCATCTGAATATAAAATAATCTCATTTTTTTCTCATTTGCATTGGTCTAAAAAAGTGATTATCTTAGGTTTATGCCAACAGAAAGCTGATATAACATTCTGATCATCTCTTTTGCTATTTGACATCACTAAATATTTTCCTTTTGATCATCCAGCTCTCGTCCGTATTTTGTAAATATAGACATTTACAAAAGCTTGGCCTTTCAGCATTTATAGCTTCAGTAAATTTTACACAGACCCAAAAGTCTTCCTAGAAATCATTCCAAACAAGAAAAAGGCTTTCTAGACTGTAGTGGTGCGTTTGGGTAGGAGAACGGACGTGTAGGGGTGGTGTTTTTCCCACTAGTACCTATTGGCCAGAAGCTACAGTGGTCCATCTCAACCGAAGCAAATGCTGGCTTATTTCTGGGGTCTTTCCTTCACCATTTCTAGAAGAGATGCCACGTTATGACTGTGCCCCAGATTACATAAAATATGAGAAAGTCCAGGCTCGGTTCCTAGAGACCTTTGGAAAAAAGTGTGTCAAAAGTAACAGCAGCACCCTTCAAAACTGCAAAACCTCTTAGGAGGAGTATTGGCTCAGTACAAGAAATTACTTACCCTATAATATTTATTTTTCTTGGTGCTTTTAAAAAGGCCTATAATAGCAATAACCTTGGCACAGAACATGGGCTTGATGATGGGTTGGTTTTCTTCAAGCCATCGTCTTTCCAGTTGGTCATTAATCCCCCACTGGTGCCAAAGGCTTTTGACTGTGGTATGTTTAATTCATGAAGGTTAAACAGGCTGCTTCCTATGAAACTTTGAAAATGTAAATTCAGGACTAGATTACCTTCTTTACATTTTTGGCCAGAAAACTCCAGCCTTCTTGATATATGCATCTGTGGAGAAAAAGGACTCAAACTGTAGAGATTTTCTACACAACTTATTGCAAAAGAGAACTAGAGAGAAGATGGGAGTGGAAGGGAAGGGAGGAGAAAGGGAAAGGACAGAAACCTTGCATCTCTTTGGCAACCTTTTATTTGCCCCCTCTGAGGTTGTGTAGCTGTGGGGTTTTTGTGTCCCTGTCAGGGCTTTGCTTTCTCTGTAACTGACTCTGTGTTGTTCAGTGTGGCAGGTTTCTCAAGTAGTTTGCTTGTCTGTTAATTTGTCCTTGACTCTTTTGCCCTCTCCCCTGTAGCTTCCCATTGAGGGCGCAGACTGGGCTGTGTGGAAGGCGTTGGTGTGGGTGCCATGCTGCCCTTCCATGGCAGGTGGCCACCAGCAGCTGAATCAGAGTTGATCTTCATAATGGACAAACCTCTGGCTCTGCAGGATAAGAAAAATAAAGAGGAGGAGTGACTTTTGGTCAGTAGACTGCTTTATAAAGAGTAGCATAACCTTTTAGTATCAAGGTCAAGAACTAATCTTTACCCCAGCTGCAACAAGACAGCAGGAGCATGTTCCAGAGCTGTTTAGCAGTGCACAGCAACACCAGAGAAAATTCAGAGTGCAGTGCAGATTATCGCAGAATTCCTTAGCACCTTTGTGCTGTTTCTTTAGCAAGCTGTTTCTTCGGGTTCCTCACTAAACCCTTGCTCTGTTGATTTCTGTACTGCCTGCTCTTCTTTTTTAAGGTTACAAAAGGTATTTACTATGTGTAATTAATAAAACATTTAATTATCTTTATTTTTAAAGTGTTAGCCTGTGAGTAAAAAAGATGAAGTATCCCACTTTCCCTTGTTTTCAGAGCTGAAAGTCGTCCATCTAAAGCTTGCTTTATCCGTTTCTGTATATCAATTACTGTATGTCTCTGAGGAAAACAAAAAATAAAAAGCCTACATTTACCACCCCCCTCCATATCTGGCTCTTACACAAGAATATCAAGACTAAGAACATCAAAAATGTCTCATATGTTCAATTGACTATCTGACAATCCAGGCCCTTCAGAAGAAGCAATGTGATAGCATTGCATTTTCTTTCATGTTTCGTTCTGCAGTTGAATCTGATTTCATCTTAAGCATTTGGATGCCGTGCTGATGATGAAGTCTGAATTGAAAAGCAGAGAGAGATTCTGTATACCTGGAATATAATTCCGCAGCCACTTTTGTAGCCATAAATTGCAGATGGTGTGAAAGCAGTGCCAATTAAAATAATAATTAGCACTTAATAGCACTTTACATTTTCAAATGCAACACATTAATGGATTGATCCTTGCCACACACCATGGGGTATTTTCCTTTGCATTTCTTATATACGTAAACTGAGAAACTGCATGCAGAGGAGACAGTCTCTAATTTAATTTGTTGTTATAACAGCTCTTGATCTCATTGAATACTGCTGTATGACAGGAATAACTGTTTTCTGGTGCTTTTTAATTTCTTACAGAATTCAACCAGCTCTGGGAGCCCTCAGTTACTTCTTAAGCAGGTTGGATAAAGTAAGAAAGGCAAGAAGTTGTCACTGTCATGAAATAACTCTTTTTCTAGCCCCTTTCCTCTCTCTCAGTCTGTTCCCAGTCAGCATAGCAGAGAAATATGTGTAACATGAGCCAGTTAAAGCCTAACCAATTTCAGTTCCTGAAGCTTCAGCTTGTGCATTGGCCACAGACTTTACTTCTTCTTCCTTGGATTACTTTTTGTCAGGACAGTTGGGAATGAACAGGAGAGCAGCTGTGACGGCTGAGGCACCCAGGTCATTTACAAGGAACAAAATAAAGGGATGTTGTGTTGCTTAGATACCAGGATTTTTTTTTTTTTTTTTTTTTACTGTGGCTAGTTTTCTTAGGGGAGAAAAACATCAAACGGAAACCCAGGCATTGGACAGTAGATGGAGGTGGATTTTTGTGAAGTGTGTTTTTATTACATCATTTATCTCAAATAACTAATTGAGGTCCAGCAACTCCTGACAGGAAATGACATGCAGACCAGCCTTGTTTTAGGCTGAAGTAGAAGCATCTATCATGTAAATTAACTCTGAACTGTGCCAGCAGGCTGCATACATTGAAGGGATAATGGGTGGATGATATATTTCGTTATCCTAGGCCTTATTTATCTACTTCAACTTTTTTTTTTTAAACAAGCAGCAATAGTGATAATTGCCAAATGTCTATATAGTAGAAGAACATGATTATCTAAAGGGCTTGAGGACATCTGAAACCATAATCAGATATTGAATGATTAGATGGGGGGACAGTCTCAGGTCTGCTTCTACGTCTGTTTGCTTCCCTGTTTCTACTAAGCTTTGTCTTCTTTTCTCTGTAAGAAACTAAGACCAAATTTAGAATGTCTGAGACTAACCTAAAAGGTGCTAAGAATTCGCTGCATTCCCTAAATGCTGTCTTCCTTTAAATCATCGGGAGCTGATGACCTAAAGGATGTGTCCGTATGGTACAATGAAGTGTCCTTAAAGAGATAACTGAAAAATTGGCACAGCCAGTACTAGAAGCAGTTTCTCTGCACTTGCCGGAAATTACTGTCGCAAAACATTGTGGAAAGGGAAGTTGATACTTATTTTCAGAAACTCTAAGTTGATTTAACCCACTTGCACTGTCACACCCACATATTCACAAATACTAGGGATGTGTGTGCCCAAGATTAATTTTGTGCTGCGTGGAGGATCAGACGTGGCAGCTAGTGAGTGATCGTCACATCCTGGAGTTCTTGTTTGATGACGCTGAACTAGTTTTGGGACTGGTCTTTTAAACCTCTTAAGAAACAAAAGTTTTTATGGGGTTGTCCTCTGATTCAGAATCTTGCTTAAGTCTCCATAAGTCATAGGCAAGGTTACTGCTGATTGTCCATTTATCTTGTCTGTAACATGTTTGGAATATTTACACGTCTGTGTAGGTTTAGCCTGTTTTTCTTTTGGGCTAACAAGAAAAGGAATGGCATATATGATGGGCTGTGACCTTGATGCCGTCCTCCTGTTGTCAAAAGGTAGGGTCTCCCCCTGATGACTTGTCTATGCTATGGTCTTAGCAGAGTGCAGGCTTTCTGGTCTTGCTATGAACAGCATGATTCTAATTTCTATATCTGGGAACAGCGTCCTTTGTTAGCGGTGCAGGTCATTCTTTTAATGACTCTTCTACTCTCTCTTCTGGTGCTTGCACAATTCACTTCCAATCATATTTAATTTGTGCTAATCTTAGTATTTGTTACAAATCTCTATACATCCATCAGGGCAGCTTAGACTTAAAGTAAGCAAACCTGAGCAGAATACCAAGTAACATGGCCATGAACTGAACATGGTCTGACAGGAAACCTAGGGTTTGAGTCCTAACTCAGCCAGAAATAGTTTAATGTTCCAATTTTGAACCTGAATGAATTTTCCTGGTCCTAGTTTCAAAACTGTTGTGCTTAGAAGGTCAACAGAGCATCAGCCAGGCTTCCCAGGTCATAACACACTTAGAGTCGACTAGCTTGAACAACTACTTTTGTTCTTAGGCTGTTATGGTTTGTTTTTCTGTAAGTTTTCCCTGCTGTGCATATATTCTCCACACAGTGCATGGTTTGCAGTCTCTTAGATGCTTATTGTCATGCTATCACAAGTTCTCAAATGGCAAATCAAGTGTTGAGGGCAAGTTTCTGTGGTTGCTTGGCCAGCATCACAGCTCACTGAACTGTGCCACGTTACCAGCTGCAGTCCTGTTCTGAGCTGCTAGTTAAAGATCAGCCCCCACAAACACAGACCTTGTATTTTGGAGGTCCTGTCAATGGTTGGCGAACATGACACTGTATGAATCTGTAATCTACAGAGGCAGTTGAAACTACAGAAGCAGCTTTTGACAGATAATGGTTGTAGCCGTTCTAGCACAGTGTTAGCAGAGAGTTAAAACCATCTACTTCCGAAGCTCAGGTGGTACAGGGTTGCGTCTCAGTGAATTATGTGACATTAAGTGTATCCCCCACTTCTGTCCTCTTGAATTGTATTGTAGGATGTTAGAAAAGTCTGTTCCAAGTCCATACCTTCTTATTTGTGCAGTAGTTTGGAATCAATAGAAGTCACCCATCCTAAGCCAGGCTAGAAATGTTACTGTCCACATTAGAGGGGAGTAAATCTCACAGCTTTGAAACAGGAGAAGGGTAAGAGAAGACAGCTGGAATTATTAAGAGTTTCATTGACCCATTCATAAATTACTTGATGGAATGTCCAGAGAGACCTTGATTTTAAGAGGTGACTGAAATGGCCACGGGGAGCTATTGCCAATTCTTAAAAGTGAGTAAATCTGTATTAAGTGAGTTAATAGCATCATGAGCTTAAGATCAGAAGGCTGCTGTTATATCCAAGCAAATCAAAGTCAGGTCTGATATTAAATATAGAAGGAGTGACTTCCAGTACTAGATCAATCTGCCCCATGTTACAGCTATCTGTTTTAAGTTTATGTACAGTGCCTTGTGATGATATCTTCTATATGGTGACTGTTACTGTACTGATTTCAATGGGATTACATAGGTATGACTGTAGTTGCACATATTAAATCACAGAGAAAGATTCAAACTAATCAGTACTATCTTATTCATCAAGAAAGGTACAGTATTTCTCATGTGGATCCTTTGGTTACTGATAGCATGTAGAAGCACATGGTATTGAACCTGAGCTATTCATTACTATGAGCTGGGGATTCAGAATTTGACCCTAGCAACAAATTAATTTCTGTGTCCCGATAACGTACATCGCTTTTGGACAATTTGCTTTATCTTGGTGTTGGGGTCAGAAAATATGCATTTTTCTTGAAAAATAGAATTTGTCATTTTGGTAAACAACTGAAAGAAATTTGGTATTTAAAATCAGTATCTTTAAATTATTATTGAAAAAAATAATTTTACACAAATTTCTTATGTACTGATTTATTATTGCTGTTACTCCTTGCTACTCCATAGAATCACAGAGTCATAGAATGGTTAGAGTTGGAAGGGACCTTAAAGATCATCAAGTTCCAATCCCCCTGCCATGGGCAGGGACACCTCCCACTAGACCAGGTTGCTCAAAGCCCCATCCAGCCTGGCCTTAAACACTTCCAGGGATGGGGCATCCACAACTTCTCTGGGCAACCTGTTCCAGTGCTTCACCACCCTCACAGGAAAGAATTTCTTACTAATATCCAATCTAAATCTCCCCGTTTCTAGTTTAAAACCTATACCCCCTGTCCTATCACTACGCTTCCTGACAAAGAGTCCCTCTCCTGCTCTCCTGTAGGCTCCCTTCAGATACTGGAAGGCTGCCTAGCAATTTCAGAGAAAGAATTCCAAGTTATATTGCAAACTATAACCCACTAGCAGCACTTGTGAAGTCACAGAGGATCTGACTCCCTATGTATGGAAGTACATGCATAAAGATAGAGATTAATTTACTTTTCAACCGCAGCCTCTTGTAATATATATACATGTATGCAGCACCCAAATTTATTCTTCATTGATATTGGAAAAGTAAGAGAAAGTTATTATCCAATTATAAGCCATGGGAATTCAGAGACACAGATGTAGTTATCTAGTCCCTGACAGGATGTAATATCTGCTAGTCTTAAGGGTCTTCACAAAAAANAAAAAAAAAAAAAAAAAAAAAAAGACACTGATGATGAGTTTCCTTCTTTAGGGCCTTGGCTGTGCAAGAGCATAGCAGCTCTGCCAGCCTCAAGCTCCTTGCATTGTTCTAAGGCAACAGTTCAGTACAGTGAGGAACACAAGTGCTTACTGAATCATCATAACTACTTCTGGTGCTCAAGAGGGGACTTAAAATTGCCCCAGACTGGTGGACAGACCTCTCCTTGTATGAGAGACTCTTTAGTTGCTATAGGGTCATTGTATGGAGAGGAGCAGGAGACTTTCTTTTGTTCTTTGACAGTCACCGTACTGCTCAGGGAACAGCATCAAACCACCCCAGCTTACATTGTCCTTTCAGAAGTAGTTCAAAGGCTTTAGTAGTTGATTGACACTGGGGGAAAAGGTCTCTCCTCGTTCCTACTCTTCTGTTTCTCTCTTCACCTTCACCTTGTCTGCCATGTAGCCCTGCTTTTCCCCTTGGTCCAGTGCTCTGTTAAGGTAATCCAACTTGCTAACATTTTTCTGTAGTTTAGCTGTCTCACAGCCTTGAAAACTGAATCATCTTGTTGCGAGTCCAACAAGCACTGACTTTGGGTGCATATGAGTGGAGGGGAGTGAGGATGAAGAGAGGAAGCCCCCCTCCCTTTCAGCTTGGGGTGGTCCTGTCACCCCATCTCAAGTAGCTATTCTTTCAGTTGCTAGGACTTGTGTACCGCAGCTGCTGCGTAATCTCCTTTTTCTTCTAGAAGGTGATGCAGGAATAGATGAGACAGCCCTACAGAGCTTCAGATATTAACTGATCAGCAAAGACCCGTCTCGGTGTTTTTCACAGAGTAATCAGTTACACCCTTAAGCTGAACGCTGTCTTCTAGATTTCTCATCAAGTCTTATCAAGACATGACACTTTCTTTGCTCCTTCCAGGGCACGTTCTCTACACAGAGATAAAAGCTGAGACAGACTCTTCCATGGGGTCTCCTTAGAGTTGACAGACAGGAGCTAGTGATCCAGGCTGAGGAGTAAGAAAATGTGCTAATCAGTTCATCTCCTTATGCCACAGAGACAGGCAAGTGTTTGTGGCTTGAAGTGCTTAGAGATCCCCAGTGAGTCCTTCCTCCAAACACACGTTGAATTTTAACATAGTATGCATTGCAAATAAATGCAGTGGACAATGATTGAGAACCTTTGGGACTGGCAGTAAGAAAATGCAACTGATCTGCTTCCCATTTAAAATCTTGCTTCTAGAGTTCCTTATTGCTCATTAAGAACGGCATTTTCTTTCAACCCACAGTCTTAAGCAGTGACTGTTGCACACCTCACCTTATGGAGAACAGATCTGCTTAGGCAAACACAACTGTGCTTTTGACAAGGTTGGCTGATAAGAGGAGCTGTGCTGACATCTACCTGCACTTCTCAAAAGTATTTGACTTCATACCACATGACGTTCCCATTAAATAATTAGAACTATGCAAAATTAATGTAGTGCATAATAAATAGATTATAATTGGTTGATGGATTTCAAAAAAGGAATTGTAAATGAGGAATCATCATCCACAGAGGGTATTTCCAGCAGAGTTCCGCGGGGATCTTTTCCAGCCTAATGCGATTCAGTGGTTTTATTAATGGTTCAGAAGTGAGGAAATCAGTGCCTGTAAAATTTGCAGAGGATACAGTATTAGTAAGAATAAACAGTGGTAAAGTTGGATCAGTTTGACAGATCAATCTGTTTCATTTGGGAAGTGGCTCTTGTTTAACCAGCACAAATGTTAATATAACCAAATGCAAGGTCGTGTGTTTGGGAACAAGGACGATAGACTACACATGCAGAGCAGACACTTGCTTCCAGGGACACGGTGACCCTAAAAGGAGTTAGAAGTCAGGGTGTCTAATTGGCTGAACAAAAGCTCTCAGTGTGATACTGTGGCTGGAAACTAATGTGACCTCAGATGAATAAACTGAAAATTATTGAATAGGAGCAGGAAGGCAGAGACGATGACTCTACATAGTGATGTGCTCTTATGGAGTCTTGAATCAGACCATTAAGTGCATCACTGATTTGGGATTTAAGCCCGTACTGTGGGAGGTGGAAGCACCAGACAACACAGCCCTCTGAACCTGATGTGCTGTAGTGAAGACACCAGAAGAAGTTCTCTGTCATGAGAGACATGTTTGAGTTGCAGCCTTCCTTAAGATGATATAATTTGTATTTAAATGGTAGCACCCAAGTCGCTCCATGTTTTTGCTCTGAAGTGTCAGTCCCAGGGAGGGAGGAATAAACAATACTTTCCAGCACCAAATATAATGTTCCTGAATAATAATAGTAGTGAAATTATGACTCATTATTTGATTCATGTTCTAGAAAAGTCAAGCCAGTGGCCTGTTTGAAGGAGTGAGGAAGAACATAAAAGAATGGATGAGGAAGAAAACCGTCCATTGACTAAATAATTCATCACATCACATTGCTAATCAGCCACCTGAGGAGATAACAAATGTATTGTGAGTCTTTTCCTGGTCAGCACATACTTCACTGGTTAATGGTTTCATTTAGGTGCTAGCACTTCTATTGAGTCTACAATACAGATGCTCAAGTAAACACTACAGATGGTGATAGAACTCAAATATTTTTCTGTACCCTCTGAGATCTTATCCCAACCAGTGTTTTGGGAGTATATTTGCAAAATTGGGAAAAGGACATTTCTGCCCGTCTTCCTCCATCCTCCTCGGTTTCATACCTTCCCTCCCCTCATTCATTCATTTCACGATTTCAGTTGGGAGTTAACTTTTTACTTGCAGCTGATATAATGCTATGTTCTGGATTTGGGATGAGAAATACTTTTGATAGCTCACTAGTGCTTTTAGTTGTTGGGCAGTCAAGGCCTCTTCTGCTCCTCAAACCACCCTATCAGTGAGCAGGCTGGGAATGTGCAAGAAGTTGGGAGGGGGCACAGCTGGGACAGTTAACCCCAACTCACCAAAGGGCTATTTCATACCATGTGATGCCATGCTCAGTATATAAAGCTGGGGAAGAAGAAGGAAGAAGAGGACATTTGGCTTTATGGCATTTGTCTTCCCAAGTAATCATTACATGCAATGGATCCCTGCTTTCGTGGAGATGGCTGAACACCCGCCTTCCAATGGGAAGCCGTGAATGAATTCCTTGTTTTGTTTTATTTGTATGCGCAGCTTTTGCTTTACTTGTTAAACTGTCTTTATCTTCCCCATGAGCTTTTCCACACTTTTACTCTTCTAATTCTCTCCTCCATCGCAACTGGAGGGATGAGCTAGCAGAAGGACTGCCTGCCTGCCTTCCTTCCTTTCTTCTCACTCCTTCTTTTCTTCTCACACTAACTCAATTGTCTACATTAAGTAATTGTCACTTTTAATTCCCCTTATATATTTAAGCAACCTTAATTTGATGTTAGAGGTATAGATTTAGGGTGGTGATGTTGAAGCCTATCCACAGGTGGAGAGCCTGGGGATGGCTGTATTACTATGTATTGCAGAGACTTGGAGAATTTCTTTTTCTCCTGGTGAAAAGAAGATTTTGAATAACCATAGCAACAGTAAAACCTGCTGTGAATCCTACAGCATGGAGTGTTGCAGATGCCTGCTTCTGGGGATCAAGGAGTTAGTCAAGGATATCTCTTCTGGGTGGTGGTGTTCCCCCCCCCCATGCCACCCCTCTTCAGTTAACACTGGAATGATGAACATAAAAACAAGCAAACGGTTTCTGAAAAATAGCTTATACTGCAATATTCTTCTGTCTTCTTTTTCTCAGGTTGTTCATGCATTGGCTGTGGATTTTTTTCTGTGACTTATTTAAAAGTAATCAGTATGAAATGTTTAATTTTTAATATTGGGTATTCAAAGCAAACCACACAAATGCTTGAAGAAGTATGTGTGTTTTGTAGGGAGTGAAAAGGGACATCCGGCTCATGACAAGTGCTTTGCCTGGCTTAATCAGATCCCCTCAAGAGAGTTCAGTGGGATCTGAACTGGTCATTGACCTGGTGAGGGAAAAAAACCCACGTGTACTAAGGTTTCCAAAAATCAGCTGGGCTAAGTGTTCTTTTAGCCTACAGCAAACACAAAATATTTTGGCATAATGTAAATCTTTTTGCCTGTCAGGTAAGTTAATCTCTCTTGCATTTGCCTTGAGCTGAAAGCCTGTATCTAAACAGCCACCAGGCTGCAGGTGCTGTGTAGCAGCTTGAGTCTGAACAGGGTCTGTGTCTTAGTCTTCAGATTCAACTTTTAGGGCTATTAAAATGGGAATTGGACTGTATACTTGAGTTGGAAAGTGTCTTCGACTTCATTATTATTATTATTATTATTTCCACTCTCCAGACAGCTTGTTTCAGGCTCACCCTCACAGGTGAGGAAAGGGAGCAAATTCTGCATTCAGTTACACATTTGTGAGTCCAGATGATGTCTGTTACTTGTCTCACGGCTTCAGCTGAGTTTCTCTGGTGTCAAATTTACATGATTGTAAATTTTTCTGTCCTAATAGAAACGTCTTAATCTTAAAACATCTAATTCTGCATTCTGTATAGACTGAAGTGTTGGGGCAGGTGTTGCCTGCCTGCCCACTAAACCAACAGTGTCATGTTGTCACGTTCCTGTGGTGGTATCCTACTTGTTGGGGCTCCATGTTGTGCTGAGCATGTATGTCCAGATTCTGATTATGGCCCGCTTTGCTTTTGCTTGTTTCTGTACAGTCAGTGCAAGCTCAGGTCTGCTAGCAAAGCCCTGGCAGAGATGTCAGAGTAGACACTGAGGAATGAAAATACTTAATCATAATTATTAATACACTAGAACTCTTCCCTCACTGTGACAAGGAAAGCTTGCCCTCAGTTCTTGAAAAGGGGTCTTGTTTGTCTGTCTCCTATATAAACAAAGCAAAATATATTGCCCCCATCATAACAGATAGGTACTCTCTCTAACGAGCTATTGGTCAATTGCTTCTGCACCCAGAAGTAGGAACTCCTTTAAAGAATTCCAGTGGCCAGTACAGATGGGTTTGGGTGTAGGAAAGACTTGTGTGTTATGAAATATGGAACATTGGTATACATGGAAGGACATGTGGAAGGACATGCATGTCAAGACAAAAAGAAATGGGCACAAACTGAAATGCAGATTCCATGTGAACACCAAGAAATACTTTTTTACTGTGAGGGTGACTAAGCACTGGTACAGAAAGGTTGTGGAGTCTCCATCCGTGGAGACTTTCTGGGCTTAAAAACTGTCTGGACACGGTCCTGGGCAACCAGCTATAGGTGGCTCTGCTTGAGTAGGGACATTGGACCAAATCACCTCCAGAGGGCCCTTCCAACCTCAACCGTACTGTGATTCTGCAGATAAATCCTTCATGGCCTTCAAGGCTGGAGACTCAATTAGAAGAAAATCTAAGAGTCTGGCATGTGGCTCCTGGTGTTTGCAAGTCTGGCATCACTGGTAGGACACAGAGACCAAAACCCAATATTCCCTGCTGTATTTCAGCTTGCAAGTCTCTTAGTCTCTCTACATCTGTGCCCCAGGTATATGAATATTTCCTTTATTATGATGCTCTAAACTTCATCAGAAAGCTGTGTAAAGTGTCTGGAGATCTGCAGATTGCAGGCGCTGTGGGAGTGACTGTTCTGTGTTATGCTGTGCCAGGAGTCATCACGCTGGTGTGAATGGCATGGGTGCATTCACTTACAGGCAAATATTTCGTCTTTTGCTTGTGGCACCCATTTCCATACCGAAAATGTGCCCGGGTGACCGAGAAGGAAAGGAGCTTTTTAATAGCTTTTTCGCAAAGCTATTAAAAAGAAGCACCGTTGCTATGCCGAGACTTGCAACTGGGGTTGTATCTACCCAGCACGTCCACGGATTTTAAAATGCGTGTCTTTGACTGTGCTCCTCGGCTTCACATCACCTTGCGCTGGGCAAGGGAAAGAGAGGCTGGGAAATGCAGCGCGCCTCTCCCTTTGCGGGCGGGGAAGGCGGGCGAGCTCCGCGACCGCCACCAGAGGGCGCTGTGACCGTGCGCTCCGGCCGCCCGTCCCCCTTCCCCGGCCGGAGCTGCCGGGTGCTGCCTCCTGTCATCAGCTCTCCTTCCCAGCTGCCAGCGGCACGAAGGGTCTTAAAGGACACCCTGTGCAGGATGGTTCTCTGCCTGCTTAACCTCCACCCGCNGCTTAACCTCCACCCCCTTTTTTTCGTTTCTTTTTTTTTTTTTTTTTTTTTTCCCCCTCCGTGAATCCACGCTGACCGGGACTCAGTTTCCCCATGGCTAGTGATGGGCAAGGAGGAACCAGATCTGCCTTGTCACAGAATCACAGCGTTTTTCATGGTTGGAATGGACTTCTGAGATCATCAAATCCAACCATACACACACCAAAACCTGTTGCACAGCCCATTTTTTTTCTGCTGAGCTTGAACCCTGGGTGTACGACCTGAATGGACCTGGCTTCAGGCTGGGAAAGTGGCATGGCTGTCATTCNACCCCCAAGTAGACCAAGTTGCCCAGGGCCTCAATGAACCTCACCTTGAATATCTCCCGGGAAGGGGTCTCAACCACCTCCCTGGGCAACCTGTTCCAGTGCTCCACCACCCTCAGAGTAATGAACTTGTTTCTAATATTCAACTTAAATCTGTTCAACTTAAAGCCATTGCCCCTTGTCCTATCACTGCAGGTCTTTGTAAACAGACTCTCCCCAGCCTTCCTATAGGCCTCCTTCAGGTACTGGAATGCTGCGACTAAGTCTCCCTGGAACCTCCTCTTCTCCAGGCTGAACAATCCCATGTCACTAAGCACTGCATGAACCTGTCTTCTAAATANTCATCAAATCCAACCATACACACACCAAAACCTGTTGCACAGCCCATTTTTTTTCTGCTGAGCTTGAACCCTGGGTGTACGACCTGAATGGACCTGGCTTCAGGCTGGGAAAGTGGCATGGCTGTCATTCTGTCCTGGCATTGCTAGCCCTCGCAGTTTCTCAGGCACAAAAAGAAAGGGCGATGCAGCAGCTGGCCCAGACCAGGGAGCGCTGACAGCCTGCTCTCTCTCCTTGACAAGGCCTTTACTCAAAACAGCTTCATAGAATCATAGACTTGTCTAAGTTGGAAGGGACCTTTGAGATCACCTAGTCTAAAAAACCCATCACTAAACCATAGAATCATAGAATGGTCTGGGCCAGAATGGACCTCCAAAGGTCATCTAGTCCAGCCTCCCCACAGTTGCAGGGTCACCCCCAAGTAGACCAAGTTGCCCAGGGCCTCAATGAACCTCACCTTGAATATCTCCCGGGAAGGGGTCTCAACCACCTCCCTGGGCAACCTGTTCCAGTGCTCCACCACCCTCAGAGTAATGAACTTGTTTCTAATATTCAACTTAAATCTGTTCAACTTAAAGCCATTGCCCCTTGTCCTATCACTGCAGGTCTTTGTAAACAGACTCTCCCCAGCCTTCCTATAGGCCTCCTTCAGGTACTGGAATGCTGCGACTAAGTCTCCCTGGAACCTCCTCTTCTCCAGGCTGAACAATCCCATGTCACTAAGCACTGCATGAACCTGTCTTCTAAATACCTGCAGGGATGGTGCCTCAACTACCTCCCTGAGCAGCCCATTCCAATGCTTAATAACTCTTTCAGTGTAAAATTTTTTCCTAATATCCAATCTAAACCTCCCCTGATGCAACTTGATGCTATTTCCTCTTCTCCTATCACCTGTGATCTAGGAGAAGAGACAGACCCCCACCTCCCTACAACCTCCTTTCAAGTAGTTGTAGAGAACAATAAGGTCTCACCTCAGCCTCCTTTTCTCCAGGCTGAACAACCCAAGCTCCCTTCATTTCCACTTGAAACAAGTGTTCCTTATTTGTCATTAACTGGAAATCTTATTACTTCTGTTCCAGAACTGAGGAGGGACTTGTGTGTCCCTGCAAACTGCCTTGTGCTTTTTCTGCCGTTATCTCGCACACAGATGCAGCCTCGCTAATGTCCTGCAGCAAGAAGGCTGCAGAAAAGCTACCAATGCTTGGAGTCCTTGTGCAGCGAAGGAGACGTGGCACTGCTGGGACCTTCTGTCATCATTCATGTGGTTTGCATGCACGCTGTCTGACTGAAACCACTGCACCGTGCAGGCCTAATAATTGCATTGAAATTGGATGTCTTCTTTTTTTAGGGATAGCAAAGAACTTTATAGATGGCACGGTTACCTGTCCCTGAAATAAACATACCTGCAGGCGTGAACACAGTATTTAGGTACTGTTCTGGGAAGGCTGCCAGACCAAATTATATTCATCCTTAGTTTTATGCCTAATTGCTGTGGGATATTCACCACTAGATGAAAGTGCTGTTGGAGATCCCAAGAACACTGCACCAGAACATCATTCTTTGTCCATTTTCTGACTGAGGCTTTCTTATAGTTACAGGCAATGTCAAGGGACTTCATCTCCTCATAACAGGCCAGCAAGGGGCTCAAGTTTTCCTCAGTTTTCACCCCTGGGGCTGAAATATAGATGGGAATGTGGCAGAGGTGTGAGCTGGCTGACTATATATATCGTCCTTCTTCTGCAGTGACTCCAGTGCTGTTTCTGGGCAATGCCGGCTCAGCTTCTCAGAGCAGTGACCTACTGCCTCGTGGAGAGGAGCTGTTGTCAGAGCTCTCCTTTCAGAGTTGGTGCGTACATCTCTTGCAGCTTGGTGTGATAGCACCGCAGTAGGAGATGGAGCTCCTAAGATGGAGACACCCATGACAGAGAGTCTTCAGGGAATGGCATTTGGTGGCACCCAAATGCTGCTGCTCATTCAGGAATGCATAGGTTAAAATAGGCTCTGCTGGGTTGCTAATCCTGTCTTTGAAAGAGATTCTTGCCTTAAATACGGCCTGTGAGTTGAGGCAGCATCCTCTTGTTACCAGCAACACTCTCTTTCATGTAACTCCAGGGCCAAATCCCGCTTAATTTATAGGCTCTGACAAGATCTTAGAGCAAGAATGATAGCATGGTTGCAGAGCACAGGCTATCGTTTAGTATCTAAAGTGCCAATTTTCTGACAAAGTGTGTAATCTAATACAGAGTTGTATAGTGTCTGTGTTTGATAGGGAACCTCTGTAAGTCACCTCAGATTAAGAAGAGGAGAGTTTAAACTGTTACATGGGTAATGACAAGGAGAAAAGCAAACAATTCAGGCACAAATCTCCATTCTCTCCCCCAACAGGAATTAAACAAGACAGAAAAATACAATCTGTCTGAAAATCGACATCCATTTTTTACCCTGTCTGATATCCCTTAAACAAATGTTAGTTTCTGTTCTCTTTCCCATCCCCAGGGCTGAGAGAGCTTTAGAAGCTGGCACTCATAGTCATATCCCCATGCAGTGTTTGGAGGGACATTCTTTTTGTTTTGCAGTGTCTCTTGCTGGCAGGGTTGAAAAAAAACTTTAGCCAAGTTTCAAGTTTCAGGAAGGTTTTTAAGATTATGCTGTGAGGATGTCTTGAGGAGGATTTCTCCTACTGGTGAAGCCAAGGATCTGTGTCTTCAGGACTTGCCAGGCTCTGATGACAAAATGGCACGTGAAAAACTGGTTTTGATTGACTGTAGGCTGAGTCTCAAACCAGGTGAAATCACTAAAAGTCCCACTGCAGGAACTGATGACTCTCAAAGGAGTTGGGTGATCAGAATTGTCCTGGTTTTAGGTAAAAAGGACCAATTTTCTGTTTCACAGTTTTACTTTTTTTAGATGGGCCTTTTCTAACTAACTAAACAAACTAAATTCTGAAATTAATGGCACATTGTTCAGAAAATGGTTCACTCTCACAGTGATAAGACCTGATTATACCAAGGAATGGTGCAGAGAGGCCCTTGCTTCTACTTATTGCTAGAACAACCAAGGTCAGGGAATTTCGTTATTTGCCCTGTTGGAGGGTTGGAAGTAGAGAAGCATTGAGGGGTCACATCTGCAGGGAGGAGTGGACAAGACAGGTGACCCAAAACTGACCAACTGGGGTATTCCTTCCCATCTACATCATGCTCAGAATAAAAGCTGAGGGATCAAAGGGTCAGGTTTTTTTTTCTTCGATGGCCAACATCTGTTTGCCAGCCTTTGACCCTGACGAGCACTCCTAACTCCAGATCCGAAATCCAGCTCCTGTTGATCACCGAGTCCAGTTTGGGACTTTTCCTGATGCCTGCTGGTGATGTGATCGTCATCCTGGGAGCTTGATACAGTTTTGTACATACTGTATCTATTTCATTATTTTCTTCTTACTTTTGTTTTAGTATTAATACTTCATTGAAGTAGTCTAGTTCATTCTAAACTCCTAAATCTCTCTTATCCCTTCCTCTCCTTTCTGTCTGGGGGGGAGGAAGGGCCATATGTCAATCTGGTTTTGGTAAATTTGGTTGAAACCATGACAAGAGAGAGGAGTAGAGGTTGAGATTTGCTGTAATTAATTTACATATATGTATAACTTGCTAGATTAAATTGGGAGCCTTGGCGTTCTGTGTAGTCAATGGACTACACAGAGCTCCTACTGAAGAAGACAGAAAGCGCAGGGTTGGATCATGAGGAACTGATGTGGACTGAAACAGGCACTAACTCAAGCATTGAAGATAAACCTGATGGTTAGGTGGGCAGATAGCTCCCTTCCATTGTGGTGTTTACCTGTAATATCAGCCAGTCTGGCCTGGAAGAAATCCTGTTCTCCTCCACAGTTATTTGCAAACTTTGGCATAGCACACAATCAATTGCCATGCCATCAGTGAATACAGATTTCCAAATGACTCTGAGAGCAAGGAAAAGCTTGGAAGAGAGGATCTTTGCGAGCATTGTCATGTTCTCACTTGCATATTCAGGAAGAAAAACATGAATGAACAGCAGTGGAAGCACTAGGAAATGTCATTTGCAGGAGTATTGGCAATACAAGTTTGGTCTACTTGCCACCTGCACTGTTGATTGTGATCGCAGTCTTGCATGAAAACTAGAAGGTGAATCGAGTGTGTTAGATTAATTCTTCACTGCAGCAAAAGGCAGGAACTAAACAAACAAACAAGCAAACACAGGAAAGGTTAACAGCAACATGGATCTTTTTTTTTTTTTTTTAATTTGTGTCATGTCAAAATTGGCTAGAATAACAGGAAAAAATAGTTTTAAATGGTAAGGGGCAATTCTGCAGCTTAGAGATCCACTGACAACCCAGTGGACTCTGAGCCCTTTTTATTATTCTGGCCCATTTTATTCGTCTTTCTGCTTTCAAATAACATACCTCTTTAACAAATCTAAGCAGGGAAATTATTTGTCATCCTGCTCAGAAGCTTTGAAAACTAAACATTTAAACTAAATCCATCCTTACTCTTCAGAGTTGCTGAGTTGAAAGTAAGTTGAACTTTAGCCACTGATTTCACATAACTGCTCCTATAGCTAGCAGTAGAATACCCTATATAGTACTGCATGGTTAGAATCATCGTCCGCTAGCATTTTTAACCCTTATTTAGATATTTCATGATGACCCACAAAACCTGTTGTTTGTATAGCAAATAATATGTATAGTTTTAGAAGGAAGTGACCATCTATTTGCCTGGGAAGGCAAACACAGAATGATATGGGGTTGGAAGGAACCTCTGGAGATTATCTAGTTCAACCCCCCCTGCCAAAGCTGGTCCTCCTAGAGCAGGTTGCACAGGAACTTATCCAGAAGAGTTTTGAAAGGTTCCAGAGATGGAGACTCCACCACCTCTCTGGGCAGCCTGTTCCAGTGCTCTGCCACATTCAAAAGGAAGAAATTTCTCCTCATGTTTAGATGGAACTCACGTTCAAGTTTGTGTCTGTTTCCTCTTGTCCTGTCACTGGGCACCACTGAAAAAAGACTGACCCCATCCTCTTGACACCCACCCTTTAAGTAGTTATAGATATTGACCAGGTCTGCTCCCCTCCCAGTCTTCTCCAAACTAAAAAGACCCAAGTCCCTCAGCCTTTCCTCATAAGAGAGATGTTCCAGGCTCCTCATCATCTTTATAGCCCTCTGTTTTACCCCTCTCCAGCAGTTCCCCGTCCTTCTTGAACTGTGTTATCCGTAAATTTCCCCAGGATTTCAGACTAAAATAATTTATTTATGTTATAAATTAATAAATTTATAACATGAATAAATTATTTTAGTCTGATATCTAAAACTACAAGATGGTTAAGCTGGACTGTGGGAGGTGAGTGTATGGTAGGTGATGGACAATCCTTGCACATTGTTTTGCAGGTAAAGAGTAAGACACAGAAAGACTTAGGCCAAGATTTTCAAGTGAGAATACTAAACAGTTTTGGGTGCTCATCTTCAGAGAATTCAGTGCCAGATTTTTAAGACTAGTGATCGTGCCCAGCTACAGCAATTGTAAAGGATATTTTGTCCAGAAATGCAATGGCCATTTTTATCAGCTGAAACTGGTGCGTCTGAAACGGGAACACACCTTGGAAAATCAGCCTCACCGTCTTTTTTCTTAAAGAGAGACTGTCAAGATTAAGTGTAATCAAACTCGTTAAACAAATCTATCTTTTATTTAGCGACAGAGCTGCTTTCTCTAGCAGTATTGAAGATAAATATGTGAACAGTAACAAGTAATTTCACAGTAAACTGGTCTAGGATCTCCTGGATTCCCACCCCCTGTGACTTTATGGAAGTATTTTTCACCTATTCCCCAAACCAGGAATCCCATTCAAGACTCTCTAGGAAACTGAATCTGCATCCAGATTTGCCACATTCAGGCTTTCAATACTTCTACATTAAGCTGCCAAAATGCCAATATATACAATATCCCTCCATTTAAATAAGACGGTTTAATTTTCTTCACAGAGCCAGTGAAAGTATTCATTGTTGTTATGTTATTCTATAGCGTCAGATAATTAAGAATAAAATCAGATGAATTTACTATGGAAGATATTTTTCAGGAAAGAGCAAGAACTGCCTCTTGGGAGTGTGTACCAGCAACAGTTTCAAGGATGTAGGCTACCAAACTGAAGGGGTCTTTAGCTTTCTCTCTCTAGTTTACCATTGATGGAAGGATTAAGGCTAAGGCTAGGACCCCATATTTTCTGTAGCTTAGTTACTAGGCAAGAAGCAATTTTATTTTTTCGCTTTGGGAAGCAAAATCTTATTGAAAGTTCCAGCTGAAAGCAGCTGGCAATCCAGAAGATTCTTTTTTGGTTGCTTCTACAGGAAATTCTATTTAAAAAAAAAAAAAATTATAATTATAAAAAGAGAAGGAGTTACAAAACCTTCACTGTGAATTGAAACCTTTTTCAAAAAAAAAATAAAAAAATTCCATTGTAATTTTCACACAAAACTGTCTTCAGTTTCAAGCCAGTTCTACTAAAAATCACCTTTTGAGTTGCAGAGTCTCATGATTTGGTGGAAAAGACACGCTTTCTCATTCTAAAGATCTGATGGTAACTTTTATATACTTCAATTACTGTCTCTTTAATTCATGTTGCACTTTACTCAGTTGTACAATGCCTCTCCTTGCAACAGGATATAGAATATAGATTCAGATTTCTGGTGCC
This sequence comes from Pedionomus torquatus, assembly GCA_013398155.1. Classification (NCBI taxonomy): domain Eukaryota; kingdom Metazoa; phylum Chordata; class Aves; order Charadriiformes; family Pedionomidae; genus Pedionomus; species Pedionomus torquatus. The sequence goes on along the minus strand of VZRU01010135.1, from coordinate 21,151 downwards.
TCAAAGGGAGAGGACAAATGGGATTCAGATTCAGCTCTTTGTGGAAACCATATGTTGTGGTTTCAGCCAAATTTACCAAAACCTGATTGACAGATGTTCTCCCCTCCCCCCTTTGGGAAAAAGAGAGGAGAGGAAGAAATTAAAGAGATTCAAGAGTTTAGATGTGAGATACTGACTGAAATTAATGTGCAAACCCTCCACTAATTCTGAAGCCTTGTGATAGAGAAGAATCAAATGGGAAAATGTTTTTGAGGTAATGAATGAGAGACAAGAAGAAACAGTTGCCTGTTTTCCCTGCTTGTTCTTTTTGATTACTTAGGTTGTTAAATCAAAACACAGTTAGGACTAAAGTAAATTCTGCTTCTAACCTACCTGCTCTGAAAGGTTAAGGGGACAATAGGACACTTTATTTTTCACTTTATTCCACCTGTAGCCTAAATCAATATTTAGATGATTGCTGGTAAGCCTGCATGATGATCAGTACTAGATGAGAGCCACTTGCATTTTTTTCAGTCTTAGCAGTAAATATTAAATCCTTGATGATTTCAGATTTAAAGATGACACAAAGAATTGATGAGTAAATACCAGTGAGAAGAGGACAGTCATGAGAAGTGGTTTGAATTACCTGGAAAATAAGGTTCATTCGCGCGAGAGAGAAAAATTCAAATAAGCTAAGTCAGAGCTGTATGTCTAGAAAACTGAATGCATGTGCAGGGGTTACAGAATCAGGCTGTCTTCCCAGGAAAGTAGTGACAAGGAGAAGACATATGGCTTAGAGTTGAAAAGCAATGTGACATGAGAGTCCCAGAACATGCCTGTGGGGAAAAAAAGTACCAAACAAAAGTGCTCAGTCCCTGGAAATGTAAGAAGTAACAAGTAGGATTAGGGAGGGATTTACTCTATACACAGTGTAGTGAGAGCTAATACTAGAATACTGAGTCCAGCCAAAGTGTCTACATTTTAAAGAGAACATTGAAAAAATAATTGAAGTGCTAGAGGAAAACGTTATACTGAGAGACTTAAGTGCTCAATCTCTTTAGTTTTTCCTAAAGGAGTGACTTGATTGCAGTGTGTAAGTACCTTCCTGAGAGAAAATGCCTGATGGTAAAGGATTGTTAGTGTAATGGAGGAAAAATATAATGAGAGTCAGAAAGTTTAAACTGAAGCCAGAAAAAAAAAAAAATCAAATAGAATTAGATATAAAGCAAAAAATCGAGCAGGAGATAAAAATAACCAAGGACAGTGGTGAATGCTCTGTTTCTTGATGTCTCAGAAGCGAGACTATAGTAATTCCTAGAATTATTTTTTAGCAAAAATGTGCTTTAGTTACAGAGAAGCTGTTCAGATCCATTCCAGACAAAATCAGAATACAAACAGAAGTAGAAAAAGAGTATTTGCTTTTGTGGAAACTAAACACCTTGGGATAACCACAACCACCAGATCTCAGTTAGTGGTTCTGGTTTGGGAAAAAACGTTTATCTCATGTTTATCCATGTTTTGTCTTACTAGTAATTAAAAGTTTAGTAATTACTGGTAATCTAGTAATTAAAAAGAATAAGTCCCTGAAGGGTAAAATAATCTAAAGATGCTTCCAACTCCCATATTTAAAGCTTTCTGGTTGTATCAAACACGATGTGACATGACTGCTTTGAGTTTGCTGATTTTCAATGCTACCTGGCTGCATTCTCTACAGTCAAGCAAGCTCATCTTTCTGACTGCTCTGGCATTGTTTCTGATATGGGGTTGGGGTAGATCACTGGTATCTAGTACCTGATAATTCTAAACAACATCCCTTTTTTGAGTAATGAACAGAGATCTGGTAGCTCCAAAAACTTTCATTGCACTTACATTTCCCTACACTCATTTCAGATGCTCATTTTCCAGTGGATCATCAAAAACTTTTTCTTGGGAAATCTGTAATATTGTCCTTTTTTGTAGTGGTTCGTTTCTAGCATTAATACAAGTAGTAATCATTTCCTTCTAGCTTTACCTTGTATCATGATGTACAAATAGAGGAGTGGACATTTAAAGCTAAAGAAAATAAACAAACTGACTAAGGAAGATGCTCAACAAATTTTCTCATTAATCACACTGTATAGAAACGTGAATTGTCAGCAGGGGAGTTTTTATTTTACCCTGAAAGATATTCAGCTATTCTTATTGCAATTTCTATGTTCCTGGGTCTGATTACTGAGATGAGAAGATGAAAGTGGTCCATTTGTCTTTGACCAAGACTATTGCTGTACTTTTCAAGAATAACACTGGATTTATTACATAACTGGGTTTTTGGCATGTCTCTAGTTGTAGAAAACATTCTTTCCATAGCAGGAGTTTGCCTACTTTCTCTGATCTCAGGTAAAGCTGGAAATCCAACCACACAACCCACCTAGAAACTCTGCCTGTACTGTTCTACTGCTGCTGACAAACCAGGCCAGCTGGCCAATTAATTAAGGATGAGCTAGTTGGTGATGTGCACCTGGAAATCATTAGATGCCTGGAGGTTACATATTCATGAGTCCTCCCCTGGAATTTGGAGGTTGCCTGTTGTGTGTTTGTTTCTCAGGGTGTCTGCTGGTAAAGTTCAAAGACAGCAATCTCAGAATCTGAAGCATAGTTTTTCTCTTCTATCCAGGTGCAATTGATTGTATTTATTGGTATTAGGAGTGCAGATTAGAAACTGACAGGGGGTGAAAGCGAAGAAAGCAACCTGGGTCACTGTGCATGATTTCTTCTGCAGAATAACCTCTTCTCTGGAAATTAAATAAATAACAATACAGTTGAATTATGTATCATGATTATGTTATAGTAGGCCACACCAAAGATAGACAGACAAGGTCTACATGCCACGGTACTTCATATACCTCATGGTCTCATAACAAAGACAGAGGGAGAGTTACTCCCCGGCTGACAGCTTTTGAACTTTTTCTTTTTACTTTTCCTGTTATACACAATGGGCATATGTTTTTCCAAATTGTAAGATCTGATATGTTGTCTTATCACAATCTGAAGCTGGAAAATTATGACACCGATAAACATGACCCAATAAAAATCTTCTGTTGGTCAGAAAATGCTTATTCTTTGACATAAACCTCATAAAAAAGGTTTCTGATTAAATGAAAATTGTAATAAGGCATTTTTCAGGTGTAAAATGGTATTTGTAACTCGAGATAAGGTTAAGGAGAAGTCACTTTAGCATAATATGGCCAGAGATAAGCCTGAGTATACAGGAAGAATGATCAGACTGTACACAGTGCAAATGTAAATGTAATTTTTTTTTTCTAGAGAGCAGATTTCTTTTTCCTCTTCTAATAATGTTTTCTTGCTGAATTCAGGTGATGGGAGTCTGTCTTGGAGTCAAAGATTTCTGAGCTGTATTGAACAGTGTAAGAAATTAGGCAGAAAATTTAAAAGATGTTAGTGAATGATCAGTCATGGAGGTCAACAGGGCTCCTTTCCTTCTGCTCTGTTCTAGTCTGGAACAGTTTAGTGCTCTGAAACATTGCATTGGATTAACTAATCTGTGTTGGATCTTAAATTTATGGTTTGGGCCATCTGAACAAGCTCCTAAATGTCAGCTGAGCTATGGTAACTCTTACTTTTAGCCTCTGTCAAATCTGAGATCATTTAGCTTTGCCTGCCATGAAATTACTGGTAATACAATACAGACATATGCTTCTACAGCAAAGACTTTATTCTAGAGGCAGATTATAAGAAGGGGTTTTTTTCTTTCTTTTTCTGTTAATACTGGTGGTTTAAACAACATTTTTTGCCTTTTTTTTTTTTCCCAGGACTGTCTGCAGAAGTCTCCTGTTAGTCTCTGCTGCCATCTGTTCTTCTGTTTCAGCAGTCCAAAACATCAAATAGATATTTTTTAAGCCATTGCCACTTCCGTTGAAAGGAGTACATAAAAAAGAGTCGAACAGAATAACGGAGAAATTTACAGGACGAAAAGTTGCGAAAGGATAGAGAAGCTTTCAAGTTTGTTGACAAGTTTAAAGGAGAGCTCAGATATGTTTTTCTGAGTAGGTGGTGGTGGTGTCGCTCCTCTCCTCCCCTCCAGCTGACACTCTGAGCTTCATTTGACTAGAGTCACAAAGCACATTCCTTGGGTGTGCAGAGAGAAGACAGGAAGATGGAAAGTAATTGCACACAGATAAGACCAGATCCTTTTGGGTGACACCAGTTCAATATTCCCCAACAAACATGATATTGCCTTTTATATTTTTAATAACCCAAGGGAAGAGCGACACGGATCATGAAATGCCAAGACTTTAGTACCAGACACAACTGAAATATCTGAGCTTGTTGTCGTTTTTGACTTTTGCCTTCCTGGAACAAAGAAGGAATGAGACAGACATGTGACATACATGACAAATACTGGTTACAGCCGCAGCAATTGGGTTGCATTCGTTTTCTTCAAAAGTCTGTCTTTCTTTCTGCATTAATGATGTTATTTATTGTCTAATAAACAACAGGTTACCTCCCTGAAAGGATCAAATAATGAGAGGCTGTAGCCAGGGTGGGGAAATTTAAAATCAGTACAGAGGAAATCAGAGGAAAACTACATGGGGAAGTCTCTGGGAAGGTGTTAACTTGGGATGCTATTATCTATCTGTGTGTCACGTCGAATTATGTACATGCCATACACTGATGAAGATTAAAGTTTATGATCTTACAAGGAAATAACTCTTTTGGAAGGATTTGAATGTTACTTGACAAAGACCCAGAGTGTTGGGAATGAAAAATTATTTAGGCATTGAAGCCAAGCTGTGTAGGTAATAGCGGGTTAAAGAAGTAAAAGTCTGATGACAGAGGCCTCAGAAAATAAGGATAAAATGTGTAATAGCTTTGCTGAACTTTCAAGGAATGGATGATAGAGTAGAAGTGGTCAGACAGACACAATTCCTCCACTTCTGTGGAATTAGAGATACTAAATCCCCCAACTCTGACACTCCCTCTATAAGAATATTACAACCTTTGCTTCTTGTTTTGACTGTGATTTGCAGGTAAAAAAAAAAAGAAAAAAAAAAAAAAAGGAAAGAAAAAAAAAGAAAAGAAAAGAAAAGAAAAGAAAAGAAAAGAAAAGAAAAGAAAAGAAAAGAAAAGAAAAGAAAAGAAAAGAAAAGAAAAGAAAAGAAAAGAAAAGAAAAGAAAAGAAAAGAAAAGAAAAAAGCTTAAGTGTACTTGCTTGTGTGTATGAAGATCAAGGTCTGTGAAATTTCACTGTGAAGGTCGGGAAGCATTCTTAATGGTAAGATTTACTGGGACTGTGAAATTATTTTCCCAAAGGAAGCTGCTGCATGCAGCAGCCTTATCACTTGGCCCATTTAAAACTAGGTTTGCAGGTGTACTAGGGAGTCTTATGTGGGGAGGAATCCTGCTGGAGCCAGGGAAGCCCCGATGCGCTGGCAGCCCTGATGCACCTTTGCTACTTCTAATGTCTGCCAACCTGCTAAAGCCCTTTGTGAAGCCCAGTCAGTTTGGAAAGAGGGCTTGAGTAATTTCTTCTTTTGGCCTAACTAGTCTGTTGACTTTTAGTGATCTTCCATTTCATTTCCTAAAAGCAGCTTAATTTTGACAGTTGTAATCCATGGATTTCTTTAGTATCCTTGTGCTCCACTGTTAATGTATCAAGAGAATATATAGGCTTCCGGCACAGCTGGAAAAGAATAGTCCATTACGATTTCTGTCTCTGTTAATGCTCCTTTGACATTGTGAGAAATTATGTAAAGAGTCCTAGGATTCTTATTTTGGCTGCCTACAAGAGAGCTTAGACAGGGAGTGGAAAAGTTCTGATTTGTGGTGCCATGCTACGCCAAAAGAGGCGGGAAACAACATTCATTCACACTTATGCGTGGTCCAGCAGTTGAAAAGGGAGAGTCTGGGCCATTACTTGCAAACCATTTGTGTTACAAGCCTCAAGTAGCTGCTTGTACTTCAGCTTAGGTTTGGAGGAAATAAATGAATCCCTGGAGAGTTGAACACTGTGAGAGGAGAGAGTTAGATTTCCTCTCTTGTTATGTCCTGACTGGGATCTGGCTAATAATGTGCCTGCTTGTTCCACTCAGTGCAAAAACATAAATGTCAGCAAGGCTTTCATAACAAGGAATGCACCCCCCCTCCACAGCAATGCAGTGAGCCAAAAATGTGGTCCATGTCACAGTGATGAGCATATTAGAAAATGCTGAGATGGAGAGGCTGTTAAACACAGCCCCAGTCAAGACAGCTGGGTCACAAATTCATGGTGGTGAGTTAGCTCACTCACCGCAATTCTTGCTATTCATGAATATTTGGGCAACTGGGTGTCTGAAGAAAGGCTGCTCCTAAGCTGATCACTGATACGGGGTTTGAGCAAGAGCGTGTGTGTACACAGAAATGTTTCTATATTCTTTATTCATGTGTTTAAATAGTTTTGCTCAGTGAAAGATCGGGAAGGGCACCATGAGATTCCAGTCATCCACCACATGCTGTGGATGACAAGCATCAAGAGAAACCTTTGCACAACTCATAGGCACAGATTTATCTGTAGAAATCAAGATCAGTTTAAAAAGAAGCTCCTACCTTGGCCAGTTAATGCATTCAAGTGATTACTTCGGTTGGATGAATAAAAAGCCGATTAATCTTTTGCTGTCATATTTCTTTTAATAAACATTGGAAATTGAAAAAGATCATAAAATCTATAAACAGAAAGAAAAAAGCATGATGATCCCTGCATAGAATGGCATCTTTAATTACAAGTATTCGAAGGCTTTGCAAACCATATATACTCTTTTGCTATTGATGGAAAGCAGCTTCATCAAGTAAGGAATATGCCTATGCGTCAGTATTCTTTCTTTTTCTTAATATTTCTTCCTATTAGAAAGTCTAAAATTTTCTCACGTTCTCCTGCCATTAAATATATATATATATATATATATATATATATATATGAAAGCATTTGTATAAATTGAACAAGGCAAGAAACATCACTGCACTATTACACTCTCACCTTATCTTCTGTTCCAAACACACAATAAAGNGTTTTTCCAATTATTTGGGCACAAAATGCACCAAGACCAGAGCACACAGGCTGAACACCTATGACAGGCTCAGGTACCTTCCTCTGTCAACCAAATGCATTATATTGCTTACTGTGTTCATTAAAAAAACATTCTCCCTTAATAAAACCTTGAAATAGAAATGACTGTAAGTGCTGGAAGGGCTATATTTGCACAGTTACATCAAGTGTTGATCAAGAGTGTATAAATGTTTTCATTTCTCCTAAGGATGTGTACTCTGTCGGGCAGTCTGAGGCTTGGTGGTACTGATGAACAGAGTGGGGCATATTTTTAAATTTGGTCTAAGACCATAGCACAGTAATCAGGGCAAGCTGTGTATGTAACCACGTGTGTCTCTGTGGCAGCTCAAGATGATACAAGCCTGGACTGCTGCCTTTCCCCTCTGCTTGTATTCAGTTTTCTTGTGGCCACAGTGAACCAGTTCAGGAAACTGATCTGACTGAAAATTAACCATACGAAATAGAAAATAATTTCCAAACCAGGATAAGGTGCAAATTGTAAATTATAGGGACCCCAAATAAGCAAGTGTAGCTGTCTGCTAGGTCTTCTGCTTACCTCTGCACTTTAGGCAGACTCTGTTCCTGTCATTAACTTAAGCATCCTCATATGTCAACAAAATTTCATAGCTCAATGGTGTTACATAGGCCTGAAACAATACTCGGTAACTTCTCAACAGTCCTTTCAGAGGAGCCAGCAACTCTCACACATGATCAAAAGGAGGAATAGAAAAAGCAGGCAATTGCTAAAGCAGCAGTTGTTGATAGCAGCACAGCCTGTGTTGCCTTTGCTTGATTCCTGAAAAGATCCCTGCTGAGGGAGACAGCACCAGCCACAGGCTGGTGGCCTCTTTCAGCAACAGCAGCCATGGCCCCGCAGGAACAGCAAGCCTTGGTCTCCTACCCCCCAGTTTCTCCCTCATCTCCTCTGGTCTGGTCTGGTCTTGTCTTGTCTCCATCGCATCCATCTCCATCTCTTTCTCCATCTCCATCATCTCCATCTCCATCTCTATCTCTAATCTATCTCTATTTCTCTCTCTCTTTGTAAAGGAAGTGACTGGACCAAGCTTCAGTTCATCATTCTGGGAGGAGGCATTGACCACGGCTGAGAAGACTTGACCCTGTGTTGCTTCAGCCTGAGTGACCCAGAGGACACCTAGATGATTTGCATAAAGTAACTCAAATCTGTAAATTAAAGTGTTGAACGCAAGACAATTATCATGAAGTTTGATCCCTTGTTATTGATCTATGGTTTCTATAACACAACAACAGGAAAATGACTATTAAAAGATCCCCAGCTGAAATACATGGAGTCTGTCAAGGAAGTTCTTGTGCTGAGGATCTGTTGTGCTGGCATTTTCCTGTCAGTTTGTATTAGCACTTTGAAGATGAATTTTAGTAGTTTTTATTGGTAGAGCATTGAGTGTTGGCTGAAAGAATGAGGGTCACTGTAGCCAGAAGCTGTGAAAGTCAATTTTGACTTAACATCGGCCCTGCTGCTTTAGCTCTGGGACTCTGCTATTCCAGACACACATTTGTGGCAGATTGACTGGGGAGTTGTGAAGCAATTACAAGAGCACTTGGATACTTGGCCAAAACTGCCAAACTCTCATTACTTTCCATCAAAGTCAGAAACCCCAGGTGGGATGCCATGGGCTTACAGACTGGTGCCTTGTCTCACATACATCTCCATGCTCAGTATCTGCATTCCTATACTTTTGTGCAAGGCTCATTAAATAAAAAGTTGTTTTCTATTGCTGGAATTACTAACAGCATTTACTGACAGCAACAACATTTTCAAGCCTGTACTGAGGCTAATGTTTAATGTTTCTGTGGGTTTTTCTGTTGACTGTACACAGTGATTATCCAGGGGCATCTTGAAGAATCATTTTTGGAGAACTACATGAAAGCAAGCTGACAGACACCATAATGAATTGGCAAGTGTTTATACGCCCATCCTACATGACGCATGCCCTCCATGGCAAACAGGTGGTTGAGATCGTTCCCGTACACAGGGACGACTGCAGCTATGAGAATTCCAGTGGACATGCTGTACAAGAGGGGTGAAAGGGAAGCTTTGATTAAACACGAGCTTTCTAGTGAGCGCAATGTCTTTTCTCTTGTGAGAAGAGAAACTATTTGTGTTTAGACAATTATTATTAACTGGAAGGACTTTTATAGCAACATTTACCGCATGCGTGAGGCGTGTGTGACTAAATAATTTCCCTGCTGGCATATGAAAGAATGCCTTCCCCTCTCTCTGCCACCATGCCCCATACACATCCCAGTCTCCCACAGACACTTCACTAGGAGTTTCATGTTGAAGAGAGCTCTAATGTTTTCCTGAGTTGAGGGATAATGAGAATGGACTAAGGCATTAATGTATCTGAAGCAGATGATCATCCCCTGCTGCTACATAACAGCCAAAGCATTTATTGTCAGAGCAGGGGACAGTGATCCTCTGACAGTGCTGTGTTATGATGTTATCCCAAATGACTGAGATAATTCCATCTGATGAATGTGAGTACATTAGAGTGACAGTTGCCCTGTATTTTACCTCTTTTTTTCTTCTTTAGGAAAATAGTGTTCATTCTCAAAAATACCATATTTGCTTCTGCAACAGTGTTGGTTCCCTGCAAATGGATTTTCACCTTAAAGTCTACATGTACTGTCAGTCTTGATAGTGGCACAAGAATATAACTGTTATTTGTGCACAGTGACTCTACAAACAAATAACAAAGAAATCCTGAGTAAAAATCCTGGGTTAGAAAGATGCTACCAACCTCACTTAAGAGTCCCAAATGCTCAAGCCTGGCTCACTCCCATATGTCTGCTAATCATAGAATCGTTCAGGTTGGAAAAGACCCTTGGGATCATCGTTGGATTAACCATCAACCCCACTCTACAAAGTTCTCTCCTACACCGTATGTCCCCCAACACCAAATCTAAACCACTCTCAACATATTCAGAGATAATGACTCAAACACCTCCCTGGGCAACCTATTCTGGTGTCTGACCAAAGGTGCTGCATGTATCTCTGAGTGCTTTACTTCTACCCTGCAACACTTTGTTTTGGCACTTTAGTTGTCAGCAAAAAGACTCTGAAAGCAGAACTTAAAAGCATAAAGCAAATATTTATTGGATAACATGCATGAGAGAGAGAGGATTTACAGAGCTACTAGGCTAAGTGTTGGCAGGCTAACCTCCCTGGTAAAGCACTCAGAGTCTTTCCTGGCCAGGGAGGCATCAGTCAGGAGGGGAAGGGTTGATCTCTGCTGCTCCCTCAAGTCAATACTCTATGTTGATGAGGTGCCATTTCCCTGTTATTTCCCTTAGGATTTTATAACTTTCCATTCTGGTTTTTTTCTTCTTGAATGTCTGAATTACCTGCAGTCCCTCGCCCAACTATCCTACTCCTGTCTATAATTTTACCTTTTTTTTGTCTTGCTGAGCTCTGTTTTGCAGACTTTCTCGCAGCTGTTTTTCAGAGGGAAGTGATTTCATGAGAAGTGCTAGACAAGGTGACACAGCAGAGAAGACTATCGGGAAATTTTTATACTGGAAATATGGGAAGACCAGTAATAGAAAAACATTTCTTCTGTCTTTACAGTCTGGGTAAGCTGTGAAGCTCCTTGCCACAAGCTGATATGAAGGCTGAAAGCTTGCAAAGGCTCAAGATAAGAGAGGATAAGTTCTTGGAAGATAAGTCTGTTGAGAATCACTGTGTTCATAGAAACCATGTTTGGCTTCAGAAGTCTCCAAATCACACGTTACTAAAACATACACTCTTTTTCTTCACTCATTTTCTTACTAAAAGTTTGCTGCATTCTTACATCTCCCTAGGTATCAGAAGAGAGGGACCTTTCATCTGATCTGGCTTGGCTGCCCTTATTTATACGTTTGATTGTTCTGTGGTACAAAAGAGACTGTTTTGAATGTCTTTTGCTGCAAAAGCACTCCTTATTTGGCAAAGTGACGATCAACATGAGGATGCTGTTTTGCAGGGAGACAGCACCTTCAACCACTCTTTTGTTGTCAGTCTGTTGCTCAGCAAGTTACCGGTTCAGGAGGTTGACTTACATTTCTACTTCTGGTTCACAAATATGTAGAAGGTAGAGAGGGTGATCCCTAACATGTGAATCCTCTAAATTCACTGGGGACACAGACTGAACCCTCTCCTTGCCTCTGCCCATGTTGGCACTCTCATTCATTCTCCCAGGGGAGCACGGGAGGGAAACTCCGAATTGGGAGGGATAATATGGGAGACTTTTCTGTGGAATGCACCTGATTATCAGTGGAGTATAACCTTTGTACACAGTGAGATGATTCTTTTGAAAACATGCTTTATGGTGATCTTGATTTTCTATCTCATACGTGACTTCTACCAGCAGACTGCCAAAATCTTTTTTAGAATCTTCCCTCCTCCATTCCTTCCCGTAGAAGACTAAATGCTTCCATTTTCTGACCAGTGACTAGTGTCCCTCACTCACTCTTCTTAGAGACCCTAATGAAAACCTTTGAAAACATGACACAATATGCTCAGAACTTCAAACTCTGTTGCTTATAATGTCTATGTATTTACAATTATCTGCACCCTGGTTACATCTCAGCAGAAAGATAAGAAAAAACTTACCTTCTTATTTCTTCTTTGTAGGAAGAAATTTCAGGTTTCGTGGGCTTGACTGTCAAATCTTCCTACCTCCAGTCTCAGTAAAAGCACCACTCCTACCCTTTTTCTTTCCCCCGAGGTCTGTGATTCTCTCAGATGAACCTCACTGCTGACATTTCTAATTATTCCCAGTGGAGAAGGCTTTTCAGGGTCTACACAATGTGCTGAGTGTTCCTTAACATAAGGGAACGCATGAAAAATGAGGCAGGGTTTGATTCTGTAAGTAAAATACCAGGAGACTAGAGGTAGGAAAAGAAAGATCAGCAGAGCTAACAACGTTTGCCACTGTTTCCACTTTGATGATGATTTGGCCTTCATACTAGTTAGCTAAACTTCAGTGGGGACACAAGGTGTCTCCAGGCTAGTAGCTTTAGCACACATCTCTTGATCCTGCATTACCTTCCATGTGCCTTATGGTGGGTTTAGACAGCATAGCAAATCCATCAGCAGGTCTCCCCACCACCATGCTCTCCATTGTTGCCTCCAAGGGAACCTGTGTGTTCTCATAGTCTGTGTCAACTGGTGCAGAAAATTTAGGGGGAAATGGAAGCCTTTGTCTGCAAAGTGTATTGCCCATTCCTTGTAACAGAGAAAAATGACGCACTTGCGAGTGTTGATGGAAGGATATTGGCTTGAAGCTACTGGTCCAGGTAAGGAACTCTGAAAAGCCATGAGTTTGGAGAAGCACAATGATGATGTTGAGTGTTCTGCTGGTGCCCAGAGCACAGCCTTGGTTCTTACCACACAAAACACCTGGCAGCCTATGGAGCCCCAGCTGTTGTTGATCAGGGTTCTTGTGAGTGCTTGCAGATGGGGTGTGTGACCTCTGATGTTCTAGTACATAGAATGGGGCAGGTGACAGGGCCCATGTCTGGTGGTGCATTGTTTCCCTCTCATTAGGTTGAGTTCCAGGATGGGGGTAGCGTTTCTTTACATCACTAGAGAAATGTGAGGACACACACTTCAGTCATTTTGTGAGCCATTCAGATTGTGTGGCAATGCAGATCTGAGGCACCCTGGTCAGTCAGCAAGGTAACTGTCATATGTGGCTACCACAGTAACGTATATAAGGATCATGATATTCCTGCAAAGGCAGGGGAAGTCTTACAGGCCACTGTTGCATATACACACATTTTCTAACTGTGGGGAAACCCCTGGAAAGGTGGGCTGCTGAGATAAAGCTGAAAATCTTGTGCTTCTCAGTCATTTGTAGCAAGAGGACTGTACGTTACCTGCTGTCGTTTGACCAGCTCAGCTGGAGAAAAAGGATCCTCCGGTAGGCTTTTGCTACCGCGCTGTTACTGTTGGCAGGTGACGCTCAGTTTATGTGGAAGCCAAAGTGTGACGTTACTACTCAGCCTTGGAGGACCACCTACCAATTTCACAGCTAAGCCAAAAATCTAATGGAAAGTAGGCTTTGTTGTAAAACCTCTCACACCTTTTACAGACAACTGTTGCTAGAACACCTGGAGAGCAACTTTCTCTCAAGCACTTACGCTCGTCTTGTTCAGATGGAAACCAGAAGGGGTGAAAGTCACATCTGAGCTTTGCACTTGTAAGTGAGGGTGAAATTTAAAGTCTCCTGTCTTGACGGAGCTCAAGTATGTTATTCAAGGAGCCTTGTCAGTACTCAATGGTGCATAGTCCGAAAGAGCTAAGCTGCTTTTCTTAAAGCTGTCCCTTTTCTGCCATGCCTTTCTGCCTCTTCACTGGACTGGATGGTTGTGTGATTAACAGGCTTACATTATGCAGACATTTAGAATAAGATGACCCCATTTTCCTGACTTGGCACCACGTTCTTGGTGTTTAAAATGGGAAAGGCAGCGGCCTTGATTTAGAACTGGCAGACTGGGCATGTGGGGTTGAGGATGTCTGTATCTTAGATTCATACCCTGAACACTTAACAGTGTTGACTCAGGTCCTCTTCCTCTCATGCAAGGACTTGTTGAGCTTAGTGTAATGTGGGACTTTGAAGTATGAGGTGCTTTGCAGACGCACATTGTATACGACATCTGAGGTCAGTGTGTGTTATAGTCCCCCTTGGTATGTTTGGACCAGGATATGCTTTTCTGCTTCCCACTGCTGTGTTGATCTTACATTTTATGGCCTGATTTGTCTGTCCCAGATTTCCACCTTCCATTACGGGACTTTTTCTCTCCCTTTATAGTATTTCAAACTTTTTTTTCAGTTCAGCAAACAGTTTGTTCCCCACTCTGTCCTTCAAATAAAGTTTTCTTTGGCAATCCCTGTCAGGATAAATTCAATAACTGTTTAACTCAGAAAGATCCCCGAGGAGGAAGCTGAGAGTCAAATGCTACAATTATTCACATTTTGGTGAGAGGAATCAGACTTCTCAGGAATCATTTCAAACAAAGCGGTAACAGTTTATTCCTGCTGGATGGAAGCAGGAAGTGTGCTGGAGGGAACCTGATGGCCTCCTGAGCACCATCAGGAAGCATAAAATGGATGGGCAAAGGGAGGAAGAGAGAGAGGCATTAACGAAGAAAAATGCCTCATTTCCTCCCTCAAACTAATTGGAAAAATGTGTCAGTGGTTGTGGGGATGGTAATTTCTCAAGGTGGTAATAGCTGCAGCCTGTCCTGGAGTAGGACTGGCCACAGATTGGACCTCTACCCAGAATGGCTGCGATTAGTGCAAATGATGGCAGTTTTGCTTAGACACAGACAGATATATAAAAACACACTTAAATATACATATGGGAAGTTTTTTTTCCACTCAGGGGCTGTTTCATGTCTAATAATTCTTGTCTATGCATTTGCAGAGTAAGAATGATAAAAGTAGCAGAAAACAATTTTGGGGTGGATTTTTGTTGTTGTTGTTGTTGTTTTGTTTTGTGTTGTTTTATTTTTCCTAACTGGGCTTTAATTCACTGCCTGTTCTCTGCTCCCATACACTTGAGGGTGTCTTGATCCATGACAGTATAGGCATGGAGGGAGAACAGAAGTAGTGTGACCATATTGATAACAATATTTTAAAATAATAATGGAACTACTTATAATACAGATGCAAGTTTGGGGCAAAAAGCAGAAATTGAGGGGTTTCCTTTGACCCATCAAGGCATGCTCACATCACCCACCCTCTGTAATCTTACTGAAATGTTGATAAACCCATTTACATTTTCCTTATGAGCAGGGCCAACCCAAATTCATGTCACTCACCTGGGCTGCTGTAATTCCACTGCTTAACTTGAAATCCTTTAATGACTCCACACCAACAAAAATGCTCAGCATAACTCCTCTCTGTCCCAGCCTCTGGCCCTGAGATATCATCAGGCCAGGTAAGAGCCCTAGGCAAGGGTAAGCTTGTGATGGCTGGGACTGAAAGGGAGTTTCCTACCAAATTGAGAGTTTTTTGCTCATGGGCATTTCATGCAGCCCCTCTATTCTGCCACAGTGGCAGGTCTTTGCACAGGACAGGAGAAATGGAGGGAGAGATGAAGAGATGGAGGTCACACACTTTCTTGACCACTGTGTTATATGGGAAAAGCAATTCTCAAATTCTTACATGGAATTTCTTATAAAATCTTAGTTCAAAAGTATTCAGTTTCACATCTCTTCAATTATATTTTCTGTGCAGCTGATGACAAAAGCAAAGCATACAGCCCAGTGGATGCAGTTGGCCTGGATGCAGTCCTGAGTAATGTGCTCTGGGCAATCCTGCTTCAGCAGGGGAGTTGGACTAGATGATCACTAGAAGTCCCTTCCAACTCTGACAATTCCATGATTCTGTGAAGTGCAACGCACAGGTTCTCTTCTGAATAAAGGTATTGGCACCTGGTTTTCAGCAACCAGATTAAAAATATTCAGCCAATACAGAAGTACTGACTCATATTCTGTCATCATTTTCTTGGCTCTTCAGTCCCCTGAGACAGATGAATGGTTCTCTATGAAGTTTTCTGTGTATACATGTCTTTCAGGTGAAACCTTTTTAACAGGGATATAGAGTGAAACTATTAAATAAAAACACGAGCAGTGGGTTATGCCATATACCTAGGAATGTTAATATGAGGAGAGAATCTTAAATTGAAGATCTGGAGGTTTAACCTGTGAAGGTTTAACAGAAGCAGCAGTGTACTGAAAGTTCACAAATCATCTACCTGGATTCTTCGCATACTTTTGCTTTTATTAAAGACAGAAAAGACATTTAAAGAAGAGATCAAACAGCATCTCTCTGTTGCTCTGAACTTCCCAAAGGCACTCAGAAGCCAGTGACCTTTTAAAATGTCTGAGAATACCCCCTTTCTAAATTGAACATATGTGCAAGTAAGAGAATACCTTGCAGTAATGCACCACATTCCACTTTCCTCATTCTCTTCTGATAAATGTGAGTACATATACCACAATTTGGAGCTGTAAATACACAAAAGATAATGAGTTCTTCAAGTATCCATGGAGAAGCCATATTGCATAACATTGTATAAAGTAAATCTGGAAGAAAACCCAGAAAGAAAGTATGGATAGCTCAGAAGCTGAGGAATTAGCAAACTGAAACAAGGAGATTTCATTTCCAAACCCCAGTGGCTATTTCACAGCATACAGAACAGATTTGGAGGTGGAAGCAGAGCTCTCCTAGAGGCCAGTGATTACGATATTATCTTGGAAGGGCATGGGAACTGTGTTCAAACCTTTAATTGAAACCAGCAGAGCATTGCCACCCATGGCTTCTACTTTGCATCTGAGTACAAGAGGTCAATAATTTGTAAGGCATTGGAACACTTTGCCCGGGCTGTGCTTATTTCAACGGCAAACTTGAGAGCAGGCTCTAAACCAGATGAATTGTCTTAGTGGTAGCAACCTCCCATCTGCTATCTCTTTCCTCCTCTTTCTGTAAAACGATTTTATCTAAAAGGATTATTTTTTTTCTGTTCTCAGTTTTGCCTATCATTTACACAGCTGTGTATTTTATATTTGCTCAAATGTGGTGGCATTGGTTCCTATGCCTTGTGTTCCCTAGGACTCACTGGCCAAGTCTTTGCTTCTACAGGTGACAGCAATGAGATCACTGTGTGACCTTGGTTCAGCCAGACAATGACTAGCCAGTTTTGGTGTGGGAAACCTCTCCCCAGTGCTGGTAGAGTTTGACCTCCACATGGTCTTGGACAAGCTGTACAGTTATTCTTTGCTCACTGCAGCAGCTTTCTGGATGGTCAATGCAATGATTACAATGGACAGAGAGGTGGGGAGATGTCTCTGAAAGAATCAGAGATATCTACCTTCACAATTTCTTCTTCCTTTTTCTTTCTTTTACAGCATGAATCACTCACCTGAACCATGCTTTCTCACAGAGACCTCACTCTTTACATGTTCTGATCTTGTTTAATGCAATGACTGTGTTAGTCTAAAAACACTCTTTCTATATGAAAGAACATTAAAAAGAAATAGAATAAAATTAGGGCAGATCAGAAAACAGGGGATACATCAGTACTGTTGTTGGATTAAATTATTTTTATCTCTTCAACATATTTTTCAAAGTTACTTGATATCTCCATTGCAGATTTCAGTGTTAATTCTTCCAGAGATTTTCTGCAAGCCCAGGCTTCCTGGGAAGGCTCCACTCTGGAAGATTCTGTCCTAGTATGCTGAATTGTACACACTGCCTGTGCTACAGGCAGCGCACAGGCACAGAATGACTCTGCTTCTCATTAAGGGCAAAGTTTGGAGAGTGGGAAGTACAGGGAATGGCCATTATTCAAGCATATATGACATTTGGTGCTAATTTAATTTTCTCTCACCTATTGCACACTAGAACAGTGGAAAATATCAAGATTTTCCCTAAGGTGGCTGTCTTTCTGATATAGATGAAATTTATCATATAAATTTATGCAATAAAAATCAAAGTATGTATCTTTT
Source organism: Pedionomus torquatus (assembly GCA_013398155.1). NCBI lineage: Eukaryota > Metazoa > Chordata > Aves > Charadriiformes > Pedionomidae > Pedionomus > Pedionomus torquatus. Next base: position 3,558 of record VZRU01010135.1, on the reverse strand, counting down.
AACTCTAATCTCAGCTAGTACTTGTTCTGAGAAAAGACAAAAAAAGGTGTATAGCGAGTATGTGAGGGAAGAGAGTTGTTTTATTTATGCTGACACTAACTTAAGTTAAGGTGGATAAAATATGGCAATTTGTTTCTCAGATTACTCATCATATAACTTTTTGCTTTTCTTTCCTTACTGAATTTAAATCCAGCTCATCTAGAAGATGCTTCTGTCTTGCATAAAACTGAATTCAAATGTAGCTGGAAAGATGTCAATGCATCCCTTACCTGGCTGTGAAAACTAGCAGAGGCTCTGAGATGCTCTCAATGCTTAAGAGGGCAAAGGGCTAAACGAAAAATCAGTCAAATTCTCAGATTCATTATGACCCATGTGCTGCCTGCTTGAACTGAAATGCCCCATGGAAGTCAGCAGAGTGGGTTTCTGCGTGAATGTGTGTGTGATGGAAGTCAGAAAAGTATTTCTGTGTGTACAAGTGGAGGAAGGAAAGTAGAAATTGAAATTTCAGTCATAAATTCCCCCCTATTGCCAGGTTCACAGTGAGAGGTAGAAAGGACAATCCTATATGCAGGGTACAATCTGATTTTGAATGGAGTTTTTCTTAGCATATTTCAGTGCTTCGGGGTGAGTTATAATAAGACTGGTACAACTTGTTCTGTAGATTTTAATATTGATCCTCCTTTATTCCTTCAGAGATGCAAAGGGCATCTCCTTATATGTTGACTCCCTCATCAAAACTATCCACACAGCCCACAGAGAAAGAATAAGTTGTCTTCTCTGAAGCAGCTACTCACTGCAGAGAGGGAGGTCAGAGCCTTGGTTGTAGCCCTCCAGCATGTCCTCTCTGCACAGCTGGAGCAGCCAGGTGCCCTCATCGACAGGCAAAGGTGATGCTTCTGCCAGTGCCTATGTCTTTGGGTAGCACCAACAGACCCTGTCCGGCACAGAGGGGTTACTGCATGATCACAGCTGGGAAGCGAAAAGGGAGGACCTGCATGACACTGGAATCTGGTTGCAGTATCAGCCCACTCGTATTTGTTGCTCCCGGTGAGTCATATGTAGGTAACAATGAAGTGCTGTGCAGAGAGTGTGTATAGAACATTTTCACTAAGTAACATGCATTTTCCATACACCCTTATTCTCTATCCAGAGTTTCCTAGAGCAATGGGAGGGATGGAAGATCCCATCTCTACTACTGATAGAGCAGCTCTGCAGTTGGCAAATGAAATACTTCCCCTGGCCCTTGTATAATTATCTCTATCTTGAGTCCTGGCCAGCATGACTCATCTTCATTTCACTAAGGGGACAGGCTGGAACTGGGAATGGCAGAATTCATTTATCACATTTTAATAGAGAGGCAGCTCAGGAAGGGAGGGACTAATGAGATACTTCTAAAGAAATTAGTCAACTTCTGTCACAGGGTTGTCTCCTGTGAGGCGGCTGCAGCAATGACGATGGTGTAGGGCATGGCCCCATGCTCCTTCCCTGCCTCTTCCCTTCTCCCTCTGGGAGCTGCCTTCTGGGGAACCATCTGCCCTGCCTGTTTCCCAGTCACTGGAGTGGAGAACCCTTCACATGTGATGCTGATGTCCAGCTCACATATCTTCCCGAGCTCAGGGTGTAAAGCAACAGGGGTGTGTGGCTCATCTTAAGCAATGAAGAGATCTTAGGTGAGACTGGTTAGGTATCTCCCAGCCCTTAGGGTATATGCAGAAGGGCTGGGTATTGCTGTTTTCTGCCTGATTCCTAGAAGCAGACTTAGGGGGTCCCAGCAGTTCTGCTGACTCAGCATTCACTCAGGGTCCATTTGCAATTTCTCAAAAGTCGTTATTAAAGATTTGCTTCAGCAAGACACTTAAGACTTTTTCCCCGTCCATTCAGGGAAGCATGTGAGAACGTGTTTACCTTAAGTAGACGATTAAGGCTTGTTGCCTTTGAAAGCACAAGTGGGTGCCCTTGTTCTGCATTGAATCAGGTCACAACACTAGATTTCCTTCAGAAGTGATAGACTTGTACCACCTAATTTCTGTGCATTCAGATATTTTCACCTAGAAAGGGTTTTTTGCCTTTTTGCTTGCACATTTTTGTCTTCAAACATTTTATGAACTTCACTTCAACTGGAAAAATGGAGCAGAAGGAAAAGTTCTTGTGATCTCTGAAAACAATAAATTCAGCTCCATCCTCACAGGTTTTGGATGTGGCACTTGATTCTGCTGCAGCAACTCCCAAAATAAACAGTCACAACAATCCTCAGCTGTGCTGCTGTTTGTTTATCTAAACGAATGCCAGGCTTTCTCTTCAGTTTCGATGTATATCTCCTGTGAGCTCACCTTATATCACAGAGCATGTTAGAGCACCACAACTTGCACCCTCGTTCCTACCCCATAAGGCATCATATAGAGCTCTGCAGTGGTTAAAATGAACGGATTTTTGTGTCTATAGACAGAGTAAACAACTGGTGACAAAATGGCCTAATCATCTTTAAAGTCATTATCTTTAACTCTGTATCAATCATTCCATATTGCTGGGCTAATAATCCCTAATTATGAGCAGCTCCTGGTGTTAGCACTGCTAACTGATTTCCATTTAAATGCAGATGTTCCCTGACCTTCTCTTTTCTGGGGAGAGGGACATAACTCCTCCTTCCTAAAGTCAAAGGAAGGGGACAGCCTGTCCTTGTGGGCAGAGCACGGTGGGGCCATCCTCACCCCACCGAGGGGTGTCACGTCCCGCTGGGGAGAGCAGGTATTTTGACGAGGCTGGACAATGCTCTGGGCAAGCCAGGCAGAGCACACCGTTCCTAGAGTTAATTAGTATTCCTAGAGTTAATTAGCATTGCAGACACATCACTCTCAGTGCGGTGTTAATTGTGGTGATATTGCAGTAATTTGCTGGCTATCTTCCAGAGCAGGGCAGTGGCTGCGTGGCCAGAACACAGTGGTTCATTGCGGTGGAGAGGAGGGAAGGCTGAGCATCTTTTGCCTGAGGCCTTGAAGGAGCTGGGACTGAGCTCACGTGTTAAAGGCAGCTGGGTATTTCTTCCACACAGCTCTCTGTACAGGGAGGCTGGCTAACGCACAGCACCGGATTCACCTTCACCCACACCTTCCCTCAGCCCTGATGTGGGAGGTAATCCCATGCGACAGGCAATGAGAGGAGCAGCAGATACTCCCCATTGTCGGAGGTGATGCACGCACAGCATCCTCTGCTCCCTGCAGCTGGGCTCGCGGTCCAGCCTCTGCCTGAAGGGTGGGCATCGGTGGACGGTGAAGGATTTGATGGGTCTGTTGAGTGTGTCAGCTCTGCAGGAGCCAGTGGAGGCCAGTAAGCAACAAGGCTGGTCTTGTACAGCTCTGCTGTGGGGGGATCACCGGCCCTGGTCAGAGCTGCCTTTCTGCACATTGCTGGCAGTGTGGTTGGGATTATTGGGGTTTGCATCTTTCTCAAGTCTCATTGCTTTGTCAGTGTTATCTCATTCCTACACTAGCCCTGCTAGCTGGGCACTGACCATAGTTTTCTCCCATTCCTAAAGGGGATAAATTATATATGTTTTTCATT
>VZRU01010133.1:14328-28295 GCA_013398155.1 Pedionomus torquatus | reverse complement strand
GGTCCCTGGCCATGGTCCCTTTTGCATCTGTCCTGAGCCCCTCTGCCAACCTGTCTCTGCCTGCAGTGGGGCAAATGGGGCAGCATGGGGTCACGGGGGTGAGGAGTGGCAGGCTTGGCCGGTGCCTTCCTCGCAGAGTGCCCATGCAGCAGGGCTGGGGCAGGGACATCAGGCGCTGTCTTCGTCCTGGGGCCAGCCTGCTTCCCTGCTCCCCGGCGGGGGACGACAGGGGGACAGGCTGGGCTGGTCAGTAGTTCATGGGGAGCTGCCTTCTGGTGAGACCCTGCCGGGCAGCACAGACCCCCTGTGCATGGAGGTCCCCCGGGCAGAGCTGCTCCCCTGGCAGTGAAGGGGTTAACGCCAGGCGCTATTTCCACCCCGGCTCTCCAGCCTCAGCCCCGCTGCCTCCTGGACAAGTGCTCTCCTGGGCAGGTTGTTGGTCTGGGGCCAAGGGGACGGCCATACCAGGCACTCGGGGCAGCCTTTGTCCCTGGCTCCACATGCCAGGTCGGCACTGACAGCGGAGCGAGGAGGACGGTGCCCGGAGCAGCTGTGGGTGAGCCACAGGCAGGGCAGGGGGCTGGGGTGCCCCTGGACGGAGCTGTGCTTGGGGCTGGGGTGTCCCTGGACGGAGCTGTGCTTGGGGCTGGGGTGTCCCTGGATGGAGCTGTGCTTGGGGCTGGGGTGTCCCTGGACGGAGCTGTGCTTGGGGCTGGGGTGTCCCTGGATGGAGCTGTGCTTGGGGCTGGGGTGTCCCTGGACGGAGCTGTGCTTGGGGCTGGGGTGTCCCTGGATGGAGCTGTGCTTGGGGCTGGGGTGTCCCTGGACGGAGCTGTGCTTGGGGCTGGGGTGTCCCTGGATGGAGCTGTGCTTGGGGCTGGGGTGTCCCTGGACGGAGCTGTGCTTGGGGCTGGGGTGTCCCTGGATGGAGCTGTGCTTGGGGCTGGGGTGTCCCTGGACGGAGCTGTGCTTGGGGCTGGGGTGTCCCTGGATGGAGCTGTGCTTGGGGCTGGGGTGTCCCTGGACGGAGCTGTGCTTGGGGCTGGGGTGTCCCTGGATGGAGCTGTGCTTGGGGCTGGGGTGTCCCTGGACGGAGCTGTGCTTGGGGCTGGGGTGTCCCTGGATGGAGCTGTGCTTGGGGCTGGGGTGTCCCTGGACGGAGCTGTGCTTGGGGCTGGGGTGTCCCTGGATGGAGCTGTGCTTGGGGCTGGGGTGTCCCTGGACGGAGCTGTGCTTGGGGCTGGGGTGTCCCTGGATGGAGCTGTGCTTGGGGCTGGGGTGTCCCTGGACGGAGCTGTGCTGGGAGGAGCCGTGGTGGGCTCAGCAGCACGGCCGGGTGCTGGGATAAACACGGTTCTCGGGCTGGAGGAGCAGGAAGGAGAGGGCCGGGGTGGCCACTTGCTGCACGAAGTGCCCATGGTGCAGGGGGGAGATGGGCACAGAGGGGACATCAAGGGGGCATGGAGGGCACTGTTGAGCTCCAACGGTGGTGGGAGAGGTGGGAGGCAGGGGACTGCTGTGCCTGGCAGGGATGCTCCCAGCGCACATGTTCACCCTCTGTCTTAGAATTTTAAGAGCCCTTTTGACTTTCCAATCTTCAATGTGCGTGGTGGGGACGTCACCTACCCATTGTCCTGAGAAACAGACAGTTTAGACCCAGCCGTGCCTCTGAGCCTTTCCTCCTTAACGTTCTTGGCCCCCTCTGTCCCTCTCCACGGGGGATGCTGCAAGGTGAGGGATGGTTGTGGGGCGATTCGGGGTGCCCGGTCGTACACAAACAAGTGCAGCCATGGCCCAAGCACCGGGCACAGCTGTGAACTTTCCACACGTTGAAACGTACAGGTGCTGCTCCTCGTGGCGCCGGGCACAAGGTGCCTCTTCTTTAGCTCTGGAGGCGTCACCAGCACCTCCCCTTCCAGGCTGCCCACCCAAACCAGCAGCCTGCATATGGTAGTGGGTATCAGTGCCCGCCAGTGCCCAGTGCCAGTGCAAGGCTGGGCAGATGGATCAGCTCGTTTGCTACCCCCTGAGCCCCCTGCCCGTGCCCTGCTCTCCTTCCCGGGCACCGCTGGCTTGGTGCTGCCCTTGGGTGTTGCCTCCTACTCAGCCAAACTGGAAATTTGTCTCCACCAGAGCTACTGGAACCCAGTTCCCACCCACTCCCGTGTGCAGGACAGTGCAATTTATCTTCATTTCGTATTGTTCCATTGCCCAGCACCTGGGACAGAATTTTCCAGGATGGGGCTGGGCTGGGGACTTTTGCTATTACTGTGTTACCTGGAACAGGGGAATCACATCCATACAATGGTTATATCTGGGCAAATTCTAGCAGGACTGATAAGAAAGGAGATGTGATAATGGTGCTGCTTCTGTGTGATTTTTTCTGGCCCTACCCACCAAAGAGGGGAGGGCTGCTGGCTGTAGGGTAGGATCTGCAAGATCAGATAAGGGTTTCCCATAGTTGTGTGTCCCGTGACATGGGCCAGAAGAACAGTTACTGTCCATTATTATTCATCTCATGTCATGTAGAGGTTGGTCACCTGTGTTTGTCACCAAAGGTGCCGACTCCAAAGCAGGAATCGGCATCTGCTTTGACCTTGCCAAAGTTTTTTCCCTCCTTTTCCAGCCACTGACCTGGGCTGGTGAAAGGGCAAGGGAATTTCTTGGTGGTTTTTTGTACTTGCAGGAGAATTGTGTAGCCAAATGACAGCCCCCAGGTGCCACCTCAAAGCTCTGCTTGGGTTGAACGGCTTCCCTAGGCTGTGCCCAGAGCTCTCGGGGCATCCACCGTGCAGTGAAGTCTGGCTGCAGCCTGACGCCGTGCAGGGAGGACAGCCTGGGTCCCTGAGGGGACGCTGCCGGTGGCACGGAGCAGGGCACAGGAGGAGGGAAGAGGTGTGCGTGTAGAAAGCCACATCTGGACCAGCTGTGGGGTGCGGAACAGGGGGACATGTCACCTGCTGTGTGCTGAGGCCGTTGCAGAAAACCAGATCAGTTGGTTTTGCTTTTCTGCTGCAATTTCTTACTGATGCCTCAGGGCTGACTTTGCCGGGAGCTGAGCTCCAGCTGGACAAGCAGGAGGCGCAGAACCTGCTGTGGTCCCCAGGGGCTCCTCCACACCCCGCTGGCATTGCCTGTCCGTGGCTGTCAGCGTGCCAGCGTGGCTACAGGGCTGTGTACCCAGCCTGGCAGCAGCTTTCTGCCTCTGCCCTTCTGCCTGCCCTTGGGGCTGCAGGAGAGTGTTGGGGACCACCTGCAGGCACGGACACTGCCCCTGCACCTCTGCTTACCTGCTGTGGCACCACCAAGAGCTGAGGAGAGCTGGGTCAGGCAGGAGATACGTGGCTAGAGATGCTGTTTCCCCGCCCAAAGCAGAGACGACCCCCTCGAGGTCAGTCTGGGCCTGTTGGGGAGCAGATGTGACCTGACGGTCCCAAGTTGGGCTTTGTGATGGGTTTTGAAAGGGTGAAGGGTACAATGGCAGCATGTGGGTGGCAGAGAGATGTGGCTCTGCATCCCAGAGAGGATGGCCACACTGGGAAGCTGCCAGAGAGTGATCCTTGTCCCAGGCTGGGACTCCTGTTAACCACTGCCATGCTTCCCCAGTGCTGCTGCTGGGCAGGGAGATGCTGACCTGCCAGCCAGCTGGTGGCTGGAGCAAGGCAGAGGGCCGAGGTCCCATCTGCATGAGGAAAGGGACCTGAGGGCTGTAGTTGAGACGGCAGGACAGAAAAAGCTGTGCTGACAATCTCCCAGAGAGGGAGTGCTCACAAGGAGAGGGTGTCTCAGCCCCACGGTGGCCAAGAGCCTTCCATAAGAGCAGCCATGCACTGGAGATTGGCTTCAAGCCCTTGTTAGGGAAGGGGATGGGTTTATTGATATGATTTATGGATATGGCTTTATGGTTTATGGATAAACCCAACTGATGGGTTTATCCATCCATGAGGTTTGTGTTTCAAAACTGCCGTTGCTGATGCAGAGGCATGAGCTGGGGGTCGGGGCTGTTCTTGCAGGTTGGAAGAGGAATGGACTACAAAGCCAAGGTCATTGTGGGTCTCCTGGCAGCCACCTGTGTCTTCAGCATCATTGCCCTCATTCTGAGTGTTGTGAATGTGAAGGACGTGTTTCTGCCTCCCAGCACCAAGGTAGGGTCTTTGGGAGCAGCGCAGTTGCCCGCTGTTGCATGGGTGCTGCCTGCCCCTTGATCTCCCCAGGTTTCAGGCAGGCTGTGCTGTTTGTCAATGTGATGGGGACAAAATCCTACATGCCAGGTAGGTCTGGCAGAGTGTGGGCACAGGCTTTTCATTGCAGGGCACTGCCAGCTCAAAGGGCTTGTGACAGAGTCTTGTCCCCAACACAGTGGGTGGCTGCAAAGCCACAGGGCTTTCTGTGCTGTGGTGACACTCTTCATTTGGCCACTCGAGTTCACCAGGAGCTCCCCGGGCTCTGCGGTGGGTGAAGCTGCTCTGCACCCCCAGAAAGGCCTGGGAGTAGCTTTGGCAGCCTGAGCGCTTTGGGATGTGCCTGGATGCTCTGCAAACCACCCTGCAGAACTGCACACCTTCCCTTGCAGAGCTGTAACTCCCCTGAATGGCTAAATCATGGGGTTAGAGGTGGAGTGGGTGCTAAAGGTGCTGAAGGGTGGTTGGATGTGCACACCTGTGCTGCTCCCGTTCACAAATGGGAAGCGAGAGCAGAAGTTCTCAGAGCCCCATGTGGCGCCTGGTGCAGTCCCAAGTGTGCTGTGACCCCGTGTCCCCTCTGCCTCCCCCAGTACGGTCTGGTGTTTGACGCTGGCTCCACGCACACGGCTCTCTACATCTACCGGTGGCCCGCGGACAAGGAGAACGGCACCGGCATCGTCTCCCAGGTGGAGGCCTGCACCGTGTCCGGTGAGTGTGCGGAGATGTGTCCGTCCTTCTGTCCCCTGTCCCTGCCCAGCGGGGGGACACTGGGCTGGCCAGGGCGGCTGTCCCACTTGGGCGAGCTGCTGGTCCATGCCAGGTGTAGCAAACAGTAAAGGACCCAAAGGGCGTTTATTTATCGGACATTTATAAACATGGAAAGGGGCATTTTCTCCTATTGCAAAGGTGCTGTTGAGCTTTGGCACAAGGTCTGCCCTCTCTGGAGGAAAGGACCAGGCCAGCAAGGAGAGGCAGGGTCAGTTCAATGGGCTGTGGAGCTGGGCTGGGGCTGGCAAAGGCCAAGAGGCCAGGGCAGAGGTGCCCGTCAGGGTGTGAGGGGGCTCAGGGCTGTCCTCAGCCTCCATCCAGGCTCTGCAGCGGCGCTGTGGCAGTTACTGGGTAACTGGAGAGGTCTGGCAGAGGCCAAGGTGTAAGAGAGAGGGTGCCTGGGCTGATGGCAGTAATGATGTGCAAAGCTCGGGTGGGAGAGGGGGAGGGTAAATAGTGATTTTCCCACCCAGAGCCTGCCCCTACCCACCACAGGACCCAGCTGGGTGCTCAGATAGAAAATAGAAATAGAAAGTCAAACCAGGGTTTCAGAGGACACCTCTTTGGAGCCCACAGGCTCCGCACGCCCTCCCGGCAGGACACGGGAGCGCCTGCCCCATCCCCCGGGACATGGGGGGCTGCTCTGTTTGCCCACCGCGTCCTGTGGGACCAGCTGGCTCCCTGGGGGCAGTTGGGCCACCCTGGGGCTGAGCGTGTGCTCACGGGGCTCACCCTCAGCCCCGCTCCTCAGCCCGGGGCAGGAGCTCACCGCCCGCTCCCGCAGCTGCCAGGGTGAGCCAGCCTGGGGCACTGCCCGTCCAGGATCACAGAATCACAGAATCACCTGAGTTGGAAGGGACCTTTTAAGATCATCTAGTCCAACCAATGGGAAAAAAACCCAACCAACCAACCAAACAAAAAAAACCAACACCAAAAAAACCCCAAAACCACCCACACAAAAAAACCAACAACCATAAACCCCACCCCACCCCACCCAACACTAATCCATATCCCTGAGCACCAAGTCAACTCCTCTCTTGAATCCCTCCAGGGATGGTGCCTCAACCACCTCCCTGGGCAGCCCATTCCAACACCTGACAACCCTTTCAGGAAAGAAATATTTCCTAATATCTCACCAGAACTTCCCCATGCGCAACTTGAAGCCATCACCCCTTGTCCTGTCATCTGGAACTGGGGAGAAGAGACCAACCCCCGCCTCTCTGCAGCCTCCTGTCAGGATGGGATGCCTTTGGAAAGGGCACCGCTATCCCAGGGGCACGGGAAACAACCCTGAGGGCTTTCTGGGTGGAATTTGGGCCCCAGGTAGCAGGGTTCCTGGAGCCAGTCCACTCTTGTAGCCAGTGGCTGAGGGTCAACTGGCAGCCTCCAGGCACCTGCTGGATGTGCTCCTTCTCCCATGCAACCGCTTCCTTGGCTCTTCTTCCCACAACAGCTCTTCAGAGCATCATCTTTCATGATGTGAAGGTTCTTGTTCCCACAGGGCCTCCTGAAAGCTCTGCAGAAGCCCCTGAACACCGCTATATTTCTGCTGCTCTTTGGGGCAGCAGTTTCCAATTTCGTGTCTATACAGCAAAGCCCAAAACAGCAGTTTTGGGCTGTGACTGGGACACCTGGGTGTTGCTAAGGAGGTCCAGAGAGCTCCCTGGGACTGGGGAATGGGTGGGCGCATCCCCTGGTGTCCTGTCCCTCCGGGGTGGCACTGAGCTTGCTGCTCCCGGGGTGCCCTCTTGCAGGACCCGGCATCTCCAGCTACGCAGACAACCCCGCTGGAGCTGGAGCCAGCCTGAAGCCGTGCCTGGAGAAGGCCATGCAGATTGTCCCAGCAGAGCAGCAGAGGGACACCCCCACCTACCTGGGGGCCACAGCGGGCATGCGGCTGCTGAGGTGCCGTCACTGCCCGGAGCCACCACCTCCAGCNGGGGTTATGGGGCTGCTGCCCAGTCAGTCCGTGGTGAAGGACAGAGCACCCATGCCTGTGGTCCCCCAGTGTGTCCAAGGGCTGGCCGTGCACAGGGAACCTCCCCAGCCCACCCCAGCACCAGCCTGGCAGCATCCCTGGCAGTGGATGAGCCTCCTCTGCCAGAGCATCCCTGACCTGGCATTGCCAGGGGACTCCCAACGCCCCAGCTGAGGGATGTGGGGCTCTGAGCAGCCCTGGTGCTTTGCAGAAGGTGGCAGCCTCTTGCTGTTGCCCACCTCCAAAAGCCACCCAGCCGTTGCCTCCTCCTCCGCACGGCGTTTCTCTCCTTCCCTGGCAGGGAGCAGAACAGCACCAAGGCCGAGCAGGTCTTTGCCGAGGTCGCCAAGACCATTGGTGAGTACCCCGTGGACTTCCGTGGAGCTCAGATCCTGACGGGGAACGAGGAGGGCTCCTTCGGCTGGATCACTGTCAACTACCTTCTGGAGACACTCATCAAGGTGTGGGCTGGGAGGGTGGGCAGAGGAGGGGTGAGAGGTGCAATTATCACTGTCTGAGCCACACTCAGTTTTCTTTTTTCACAGAGGAGAATAAAATGTTGGTTAGGGCACTGGTCACCCAAATAAAGGTAGCCTGAGGCTGTGAACGGCAGATGTGATTAACAGAATGAAGGGCCTTTGTGTCCAGCTCAGCCCAGCCCTGTGCTCCCCACGGAGGGGTACACTTGGTATCACAGGGATGCAGCAATATCAGATCCCAGATGAACGTGCTACTATTTCCCTCAACATCTCTGGATCCCAGATGATTTGCAGCAGCCAAGGGGCTACATGGAGGTCTGTGTAGTCAAGGAGAACAGGAGCAGGAAGGGGTTAAATAGGGAGACAGGATGTGGAAGGTCCTTGAGGGGCTTCTGAGCCCACAACACCTGGAGGGAAGGCACAGGGACTGTTACTCCCTCCAGCTCAGACTAACACTTGCCACCTTATGGGGCCAGTTTTCCTTTGCAGAACAATGGGAACATCCACAGGACACTGAGGTTTTGGGAGCTCTGGACCTTGGAGGTGCCTCAACACAAATAACCTTCCAGCCTGGAGTCACTGTTGAGGACAAGAACACCTCTGTCTTCTTCAGGCTGTATGGCTCCGACTACCCGCTCTACACCCACAGCTACCTCTGCTACGGGCAGACACAGGCCTTGAAGATGCTGCTAGCAGATCTCCACAAGGTACCACAACCACTGCTCACCAGGATCCACGCAACCATTTCCCATTGCCGTGAAAAATATCTCCCAGAAATGTTGGGCAGTGGCACTGTGGAAGCTGTTAGGGAACTGGGAATTTTCACAAGTTCAAAAACCTGGAAGAGGCTTGGATTTTATCTACTGAAGCAAACCATTCCCTCATTTGGGTGGAAGGTGGTGGTGGTTCCCTGCCAGGGCTCCCCAGATGTTGACACATAATGCCATTTTTCATCATTTCCCAAGCCCAGCTGCATCCATAGGTTCTTTCCTGTTCCCATTCACTCACCCTTCCTCAGTTTCTGCCCAGGAAGAGGATTCCAAACATCCTCTCCTGCACACCAGTCCGCCTCCACCACTAACCAGTGTCCTCAGGTCTCACCTCGGACAGAGTGGACAGCCCAGTGCTGCGGGTGATGGAGATGGCTGGGGACCATGCAGACGGGATGTATCTTTGGTCCTTTCTGGGCTGGGGCCTGCAAGATGCAGTGGGGACAGGGTGAATGCCAAGAGCAAGAAGGTCCCTGTGCGGGCAGAGCGTGCCCTGCCCTCGGAGCAGGTCACCATCCCTGTAGGGAGGCACGGGCTGCCGTGGAACTGCCAGCCCAGCACAGCTCAGTGGTAGGGCCAGCAGCAGGACCAGCAAAATCTGTGGGCATGTTAGTCATGGAGAGGTTGGATCCTGCTTCTCCTCAAAACCTCCTAGGGCCGAGATCCTGCTTTTTGGGAATGTCTGAGCACAGGGTGGGCTGTGAGGTAGGGTCTCACTGGCATCCCAATGCCAAGTCCCACTAACAGCTCCCACTCTCTCCAGGGCAGCCTGACTCAGTATCTGGTTTGGTTTTGCTTAAATGGCTTCTCTGCCTTAGCTCTCCCCTGAGTCTGGTGACCCTGCAAAGCAAGAGTGGGGATAAAAAGGGTCCACACTTAGCAGAGGATGCCAATCCCCAAGGCCTTGAGCGTGTGACCGTCACTGCAGCTGGTCCCTGACCATGCTTGTCACCACCATTCTGTGCCTGCACCCCGTGTACGAGCCCCCGTGGGTGGTGGGGCCTGCACGCCAGTGTCCTGCATCTGGCTGTGGGCTGTTTCTCTCTTTCCATCCTCCTCCTCAGTGCCAGGGCAACGCTAACAGCTCCTGCTCTCTCCAGGGCAGCCCGACTGCCCAGCAGATATCCCACCCCTGCTACCCCGCGGGGTACCGGGAGAACGTCACCGTAGCAGACCTCTACAACAGTCCCTGTGTCCCTGCACCAAGCAGTGCCAGCCCTGCCCAGGTCCTGACAGTGACGGGGACAGGGGACCCAGCAGCGTGCAGGACCGCCATCCGCAAACTCTTCAACTCCAGCTGTGGGGCCCACAGCACCTGCGGGTTCAACGGGGTCTATCAGCCGCCCGTGCGGGGCCAGTTCTTCGTAAGGAGCCTTGTCCCCGTGGCCGTGGTGGGGGAGGACGGAGGGTGGGAGTCTTCTCTGTCAGCGGTGGTGGGAAGGGGTGGGGAGGGAGGGGACCTTAGAGCTGGCCCCATCTGCAAACCTCTTCTCCTACGCTGGGAGGTGGTTTCTGCCTCCTGCGATGTCCCAGCCCCTCCCTGAGGGAGATGGGGGGATCCTGTCCCAGGAGAAAGTCTGAGGTAGCCCAGAGGGCAAGCAGCAGCNGGGGCCCCCGGGTCTTCTTTTTTGGGGTGAAGAAGTAGTAGTTTTTACTATCTCCCTTTGCCCCCCAGGCTTTTGCTGGGTTCTACTACACCTTCCATTTCTTGAACCTGACCAACCAGCAGTCTCTAAATGATGTCAACTCCACAGTCGAGACCTTCTGCAAGAAGACCTGGGTGGAGGTGAGAGCCCTGTGAAGGGCAGCAAGGAGCCCTGTGTCCCCAGTCCCTGCCCAGGCAGCACACATCCTGAGCATCTCTCTCACTCCCCATTGCACCACGTCCCCCGACGGCCCCACAGCTGGTGGGGACCTTCCCGCAGCAGAAGGGGTACCTGCACACGTACTGCTCCGTGGCCATCTACATCTTGACGCTGCTGCTGGATGGGTACAAGTTCGACGCGCAGACGTGGAGCAGCATCCGCTTCAGCCGGCAGGTAAAGACCCCGCGGGGCCGCGGGAGAGGGCAGGCGGCTGCAGCCACATCCTTGCCCTGGCCTGAAGTCACGGTCAGGAGCAGCCTCCCCGGAGTCCCCCAGACCAGAAATGTGTCCCTATCTCATGGCTGCTCCCCAGTGATCCCAGCACAGCTCTGTTCTTCTTTACCTGCCTCCAAACCTCTGACACCGGCTTGTTCCTCACGTACTCTGGTGTGAACCTCAGCTAATTCTAAAGGGGTCAGAGAAGGGCAGAGCAGGACTTGGCCTCTTCAGTGTTGGGCAGAATTGATGTGAGCATCAGAGAGGTGATGGTGGCCCCATGACCCATTTGAACCCAGAGCATGACTAACTTGGAGCATGTTGGGGGAGTGGAAAAGCTCAGCTCCAAAGTCCTGCGCAGGTCACAGAGGCACCTCTGGGCCAGAGCAATCACTCACCTGCAACTGTAGCCCTCGGTGCAGGGGAACAGGAGAGCTCTCTGTGTAACTCCTGCTGGTGAGGTGAGGTTGACCACAGCCAGGTCCACGTGTGAAATCACAGCTGGGGCAGCTCATGGGAGAGGTGCTGGTCAGTCCCTTGCACTGAAGGTGCTGGTGCCTGGGAGAGACACTTTTGGACCATCTCTGCTCTCTCACCTCAGGCAGCAAACACGGACATCGGATGGACGCTGGGCTTCATGCTGAACTTCACCAACATGATCCCCACAGAGGCTCTGGAACAGGTCAAGGGGCACCTGCCAGGCCTGTGGGCAGGTGCCGTCTCCTTCATTGTGCTGGCCATGGTGGCAGGCCTGGTGGCCGTTTTCCTCCAGTGTTTCTGGAAAACCAAGTAGCTCCCAGCCTCCTGACTAGAGGCATCCTGCCTGCCAAACCAGGCAGGGAAGCGGTGCCAAAGAAAGTGAGAGAGGAAGAAGGAAGAGGACATGAGACCCACCTCCATTGCTCAGGAGGTCTAATGGGTCATCTCTGTAAAGAGGTTGAAGATGACAAAGGTGTCTGACTCCAGAAAAACCTTTAACCTGGCTGACGAAGGCTGACTGAGGTTTGGTGGCTAGATGAAGCCAGATAAATTCAAACTAGAAATAAAATCCATTTTGTTTTCCAAGTCACCACCCAGCCTGGCACAGGTTCCTTGGCAGTGCCAGTCCTGCCGGGCTGTGCTCAGAACAGCCGCGGGAGGTCGTTGGTGATGGAGAGCAGGGATGCCCCCCTAAGCTCTGAGGAGAGGGATCACCTTATCTGTATCTTGTCTGTGCAAGATTTGTGTGGTACGTGACAGACTGTCTTCCCAAAGACACCGTCACCTGTCTTTAAAAATATTTACTGGCGTATCTCAACAGAAAAATAAAAGTGGAAGTTGATTTAAGAGCTGCCAGCTCTGGCTCAGGGTTTATTTTATATTCAAGTTACATAGTCCAGCATTGTCAGATTCCAAATCCACAGCAGGTTCCAGCTCCAGGCACTTGAGTGTTTTATTTAGATCAGCAGAGCCCAGCACAGCAGGAACAGGATGGTCATTTCAGATCTTCCAGATCCAGCCACCAGCCCAAGGCCACGCTGCCCAGCCAGTCCCCTCCCCAGCCCCTCCAAGGCTCTGCCAAAGCCCAGGACTGGTCTGAGCAGGGCTGGTTCCACAACTACCTCCCCTCTGTGCTGCAAGACCCCTGCCCACGCAGCACGAAGCAGTAACATCCAGGCAGGATTTAAGGGCTTAAGAACCAAAGGCATCAGGGCTGAGGAGTGCTCTGAGGCCTTTGGCTCCAACACATCTGTGGGGTATTTGCTATGGAAGATGATACATGGTGGTCCTAACCCAAGGTGTTATCCCGTGCATCCCACTGCAAACTGGTTAGAGAAGCCTTTCCAAAGAGAAGCAACTCCGTCCAGTGGAGATAAAGATACGTAGCCCAAAGACTGGGGAACTGGGCTCAGCCAGCCATCCTTGGCTTCATTAGGGGGAGGCTCAGCCTTCTCAGCCTGAAAATGAGCAACAAGGGAGACGGGGAGAAGACCTCCATCCAGAAGAACCTCTTCTCACCCAGCCCTTGCAGTCTGAGCTGCCACACGGACACACAAATACCAGTTTCCCCCCTCTTCCCTCTGCCCTGCACAGGCACATCTTTGGCAGTGTAAGCGCAGAGGTAAAAATGCCAGGTCTGGGAACAGGCTGTAGAAGATGCTGTCAGACTGTGGGAAGTGACCCCATGGGATCTGGGGCTGGGGGGGGACACCCCACCAGGTTCAGCAGAGCTCCTGACCGTGCGGGCTGTGGCCTGAATGAGCTGGGATTGGTGTCTCAGTCCCCTGGGAGATAGTGCAGTCGAGGAGGAACAGGGTCTTGTTCGCTATGGGAAGGCAGCACCATTGCCATCCTGGGTCTGGGTGGCAAAGCACTTGGGGAAGATGCCAGTCTTGCCATTGCAGCGTCCTTCGAGCCAATCCTCGTTCACTGGGAAAACACAAAGGAGTGGGGTGAGCCCTGGCTCATGTAGGTGGGGTTAGTGAGACTTTTCCTGGCTGGAATTTCACTCTGGGCAAACCACAGTGCAAGCCTGTACCTCCCGGGAGTGTGAGCTTGAGACAGCACCAGAGAGACCATCTATCTGTTCCCCAGTCCCTCCCTCCAAAAGCCTGCCCCGGTGCAGCCTGCGGACAGGCCTGGACAGCTACCTTCAGAGAGGATATCCAGCAGGTCTCCCTTGCTGAACTCCAGGTCCCCTGGTCCCTGCACCAGGTACGAGTGCTGGGCCAGCATCCGACAGAGGACGGGTCTGCCTGAGTGGGAGTCCGAGTCCTGCGGGAGAAAGTCAGCACGGGGGTGGGAAGGCAGAGCAGGGATTTGTGCGGCACTGCGGAGCAGCCTGGCCCAGCCCACGTACCTGGCAGCAGAGCGTCACCCTGCCATCCGTCAGCTGCTGCCACATCTTCCCTAGGTCCTCCTCTCCCAAAACTGCACCCAGGTCTTTGCCATCTGGACGCCTGTAGCTGCAAGGGTTCATTAACGTGGCTCAAATCTTGAAGACAGACTTTAAGGCAAGCCTACCCCTCTAACAACTTCAGACATGGGGCCACGCTGCGCACCCACCAGGCAGAAAGGGCACTATCGGGGAGTGACACTGTCACCTCCTCACACACTCACTTGAAGGGAAGATCCCAAATACTCCTGACCATACTGACTGTGCACCCCCAGGGGTGTCACCATCAGGGAGACCTCACCCCAGGAACCAACCCCCAGACAGCTCTGCGCTGGTCCCAAAGACTGAGCTGGAGAAAATCCACTACACAGCAGCTGCACAGAGAGTTCCTTTCTGTTCCTGTATTTATTGACCACGGTACAGTTTCATGGGAAAGACCCTTTGGGCCTCTGAAGCCCACGGAGCACACACTGTCTGCAAAAACCAAAAGCCAAGGTAAGGTCAGCCCTGCAAGAAAGGCTTGTGCACTCACATCTTTGTGAAGCTCTGCTAGGGTGCTTTCAGCCCAATTAAACATTCGCAGGGGACCAGACAAAGGTCTGTGTCATAGAATCATAGGATCATAGAATGGTTAGAGTTGGAAGGGACCTTAAAGATCATTGAGTTCCAACCCCCCTGCCCTGGGCAGGGACACCTCCCACCACACCACGTTGCTCCAAGCCCCATCCAGCCTGGCCTTGAACCCCTCCAGGGATGGGGCAGCCACAGCTTCTCGGGGCAACCTGGGCCAGGGTCTCACCACCCTCACACCAAAGAAGTTCCTCCTAATATC
>VZRU01010133.1:0-10072 GCA_013398155.1 Pedionomus torquatus | reverse complement strand
GGAAGGAAAAGGAAGGAAAGGGAAGGAAAGGGAAGGAAAGGGGAGGAAAGGGAAAGAAAGGGAAGGAAAGGGAAGGAAAGGGAAGGAAGGGGGAGGAAAGGGAAGGAAGGGGGAGGAAAGGGAAGGAAAGGGAGAAAAACCTGTTCATTTATGTCAACTTGTTATCAGTCCTCTGAGTACTCTTGCTCTCTTTTTAGTAGTCTTGTGAAGAATCTTTTGACTGTTTTTGGAAATTTAGGCAGGTAATACATTCACTGTCTCAACCTACTCCAGGTATGCACTGGCTCTTTCAAAGAACTAAAGCAGACACATGAGGAACGGCTTCTGCTGACACAAGCTTTTCCATGTTGCCATATTTATCTGTTTCTATTCAATCTCTTTCCACTAGAGCTCCCCACTCTGCAAAAAAGATGTCAAATTTGCTGGGCTTTAATTTCTTGGGTCTTCTCAGAAGCTCACGCTAAAACCTGCCTGCACAGGTGAAACCCTCCCAACACCTTCCCAAAGTTAATTTAACAGAGGCTCTACACACCCAGTAAGGACCAACCCATCTCCTCGGCTCCGTTAGAGCTCTCGGGTGGCAAATACCACTCTGAATGGTGGGCCTTGGCGAGCTGTTATCCTACACAATTCCACACGTGTGGATCCTGTGCGGTGGAGAGCACAAGAGCCCAAAAAAGATGCCCTCGTGGGGCAGATTCACAGAGGTGAATGGCAGGAGCTGGTGGGAGCCAAGTGTCAGAGATGTCTGTGGAAATGAGCTCCTGAACTCATTCCCTGCTCTGCAGGGCTAGAGGTGGGTCAATGGGACACTGGCGGGTGGCAGCGAGCTCCTGTTCCTGGGCCAGGATGTGTTCTCTGCTGGTGGGGAAGGGCTGGAAACCCCAGGTGTTTTCCTCACCTGTCCATCGTGTATGGCTGTAGCCCAGCCATCCGCTCCTCTGCTCAGCACAAAGACTAAACTGCCGGCTTTCACTGCCCGCTTCTCCGAGTCCTCAGGGTCATAATGGGACAACACTCGATAGTAGCCTGACTCGCTGCCTCTGGAAAGAAAGAATGAGAACGTCTTTACTAACCCCAGAGTTCTGGTCCGGGGTGGCTTTGACCCAGAGCACTGCACTGATCCAGACTGGCACGTGCCGAAAGTCTGAGGTGTTGGGAGGTTATGATTTCCATCACTGCTCTTTGGTCCAATTGGGAGCAAAAGGAGCTTGGGAAACACTAGTTTCCCAAATGCAACTGCCCCATTTTCATCAAACGAATAAACATCCTCGGTATCAAAACAATTATTAAATTTAGCCCTGAGGTACTGTTGGTGCACTATCACCAAAACAAATGCCTTCCACCGTTTTTTGAAACGGCCGATTTTGGCTCAGCACAGCAGGACTGAGAGTGAGTATCTGGAGGCCTTGTCCCGGGAACTAGGACGGGACAGCTGAGCATCCTCTTCCATGGACCTGGGCAAGGATCCACAGCCTCTCTCTGCTTCCATTGCCCATGCCTGTCTCCCAAGACTATTGAAGTGACTCCTGCAAACTGCCCTGGGATTCTGGCACGAGAGGTGCCACCGGTGTCTTTTGCACGTTTGTCAGTCACTCCACCCTTTGTGAGAAGCGGGTGAGGATCCCACGGAGCCTTCAGACAAAGACGTCAGAGAACAGAACGTGACCTTCTGAAGAGAAGTGGTGAGAGAGGAGTTAAACCAGGAGGGCAGAACCAAACACTTACCGTAGAGCATCAGCACGGGGTTCATAAAAGCCCTGTTTCTGTGGGAAGAGCAACAGCACTCATTTATCTCAGCACTTCATACAGCAACGCTGCCACCTTATTCACTGTCCCTCTGAATAACACACTGAGGTATTTTGTCTTTACTTTTGACCACATTCGTCACACCCCAGCACCGACAGAAGCCTGCTGCTCTACACCTTACCAGGAACCTTCTATTTCTCCCCCGTCCTCTTTATCCCATCTGGAGGACAGTAACCAAGCCTAACCCTGCCCTTGGTTCTAAGAAACTCACGTTACAGCGCAACCCAGCCGCCGTCATGATGACAAATTTATTGAGATGCTGAGCAGATGTGTGTTGAGCACAGCAAACTCCCCACTGCTGTTTTGATACCACAAAGAGACAAAAACACGTCTTCAAAGTGTTGGAGACTCACATCGTTGAGTCCGTGCCAGCCAAAGCTGCAGCCCACCAGCCGGATTTGAACGGCCCCATGGATCTAGTCTGACGTTGCACTGTTTTTTTTCAGCAGTATGTTCTTACCCTGATGGTGTCAGGATCTGAGGCCCTACCTGGAGCTCTACGGTAGCTCCATTCCTGCTTTCACAGCTATGTCCTGCTCACCTGAGGCCTGAGAGGCTCGAAGCCGATGTACTCATCATTGGGAATGATGGACGAGATCACCTGTTGGAGGAGAAAGTAATGACTGAATCCCGGCTGGATGGAGAGACTATCAAAACTCGTGCAAGGCTCTCTACTACCTGTTTCTTTCTGACATCCTAAAGTCAGACATAAAGTAGAACCATGCAGGCAGTGGAAAAAGCAGAGCTGGATTACCAAAACTCCCCAAACAGCTTCAACTGCTGGTGTCCCTGTGTTTTTAGCCTTCCCAAGGTTTCTTTAAAAGTACATGAACCAATGACTTTCCCTTCCCTTTATTCATGTCATGGCTCTCTGGCCTGTGGCACTTCTGCTGCCTGCAGTGGTCACAGAAGGAGACAGAAATTCTCTGCTGACTGGTGTTAAAGAACTTGATGAGGCGTTTGTGTCCCACGTGCCTGCCCGTCCCACCGGGAACGCAGCGCTGGGCAGGAGCAGGCTCCTCGTGAAAATGCCATTGGCAGCAGGAAAACCACAGCGTTCCCTAAGGACCTGCTCAGCTTTTTCAGAGCGACCAAGACTGGGAAGGGTTTTGAGCACCAAAGTGCACTTTTGATTGAAAGGGTGAGAAATCTTACAAATTTGATCTCCTGTGTCCTGGATGCCTCGACTGGCTGGAAGCCCTGACAATCCTGCTCCTGGGTCTCCACTGCTGGTGGAGCAGCCAGCAGCAAGGCTCTCTGGAGACATCAGAAGGTGGGATTTAAATCTGCTTTTCATTAATCTTAACGACTACATGCCTGTTACCTTGGGTTTACCCAGGAAGTCTTTTGAATCCAGCTGTTCAACTTCCTTCTTTCGTGGCCTGAAAAATTCCCCAGGAGGAACCTGCATGGGCTCTAGAAACAGACGGTCCTAGGGCAGGGAAAGCAGATAAGGGAAAAGCCATCAATTAACATTAGATGAGACAGAACAGCAGGTGAAAAGCAAGCGTAGCTTCCCTGTGTGTGCAAGATCAGCTCCAGGAAGACACTGGGGCAAAAAATCACAGCTGTGAACTTGAAAAAGGTGACTCAGGTTTAACAAGCACATGCAAACGAAGAGCTCGGCAGCCACAACCCAGCGCTGAGTCAAGGATTAACTCTGCTGGAGCGGGAGGGGAGGGCAGTGGAGAGAGGGGGGTTAAACTAATCTCTAGGCAGTTTTTCTATTTGACTTCAAATGTGGGGTTTTTTTCTCCTCTGTTCAACCACCAAGTAGCACACCAGTCGCAAAAACAAATTACACACTAACGTAAAGCACAAACACGATGCTAGAAGAGATGATCAGTCTTTTTTTAAAAGTGATCATCTCTTACAGAAGATACGACAAGAGAAGGAAGTACGGAGGTAGCAAATAATAAAAATAATGAGCCCTCCAGGAAGCGTAAATCAGAGATCTGCCTCTTGTTCCCGATTATAAAACAGTCTGGCAGGAAACTGCTCTTTAGAACTAACCCTGGAAACACTTTTACACTCTACTTCAGCTCTAAATGGGATTGTCCAAGCTGCCACCAATTGTTACTGAGGCCAAAGGGACTCAAACCAGTCAGCCCAGTGTCATGAAAACAGAGACCTTCCAAATCTGCAAGTGGAGGGGTTCTGCTCTTAAACACCATGTAAAGCAACGTGATTTTCAGCACAAGAACAAACAGTATTAAGCTCCTGAAGAGCAGGGACTAGAAAGCCACCTCCCCAACCTGATATGCTACCCTGTAATTCTCTGCTATGGTGTTTCTCTGCTGTCAGGAGGAGATGGAGTCACCACTTAGTTGAAGCACTAGTAGCAGAGCATCACAGGCAAATGGCTTACACTGTTACTGGGTGGCCAAGCAGGTGGGTAGACAAGAAAACCCAAACATACAATAATTAGCACATTATGCTTATAAGAGAGCTGGAGAGGAACAAGGGCATGTTGTTTTACAAGGGCATGTAGTGATAGGATAAGGGGTAATGGCTTCAGACTTGGAAGAGGAGAGATTTAGATGAGATCTCAAGAACTTCTTTGCTGTGAGGGTGGTGAGACCCTGGCCCAGGCTGCCCAGAGAAGCTGTGGCTGCCCCATCCCTGGAGGGGTTCAAGGCCAGGCTGGATGGGGCTTGGAGCAACCTGGTGTGGTGGGAGGTGTCCCTGCCGGGTACTGGGTGGGCTTTAAGGTCCCTTCCAACCAAAACGATTCTATGATTCTTATCTCATATTTATTAATTTAAGCCAAATGCACGCATCCGGGAGCTCCCAGTCTTACCTGCACCCGCTGAAGGGCCAGGGCCAGGATTGCTGTTCTTCCTTCAGGTCTCCAGACAGCAGCCTTGTCCAGGGTGGCTCTGGCCTCCTGCCACCGCTGCAGCCGGCACTGTGCTGCCGCCGTGCTGTACAGCACCTGGAGCGGGCAGGGGGAGCAGAACTCAGCAGGTGGGACCGCAGAGACGCCCGAACACGACGTACCCAACTCTGCAAAGACAGCGGGGCCGGGCGCTGCCACAGCAGCGGCACCAGCAGCGGCACCAGCCAACTCCCCACTGGCCAGAGGAAAAGCACCCTGAGCGGCACAGCTGGAAAAGCTCCGTCATCAGAGTGGAAAGAGGTAAAAGCTGTGCCTCCAGGCTCGCTCCTGGAGCTGCTCAAGGCATGGAGAGGTGTGGGGAACACTGGGCTCCGGTACCACACAAGGATTAATTTTATCCTTCCTGCATCTGAAAGGCCAGGCAGGATTTTCTTGGGTTTCTTTCTGCACGCAACTAGGTAATTTTTTTTTTTTGCTGTGCAGTGTAATTCAGACTCCTTTTTAAGGCCAAATAACTGAACCGAAGCTATTTCACATTGTGGTGGGCTGTGAACGTGCAAACTGTCAGCTGTAGCTTGTCACCCCTTAGCAGCACGTCAGTGTGTTCGGTGGTGAAGTGGCAAAGCGTGGGAGTATTACAGACCGGGTGCTGGGGAGCCTTGATTTACGTGCTGAGTTGGGAGACCTCCTCCTGTCCCTGGCCCACAGTCAGCGTACGGAACCGCTGCTGCCCTACAGGACTACGGACTTGCTGGCAGAGAGCTCGCTGCCTTACGTGATAGGGTTATCAGCCTGCAAATTGATCTGTGGCTTCTGGATGCAAGCAGTGCTCGGGAGAGCGCTGCAGCTAACGGGATGCTTTTCCCCTATTCCTCAGTCACAGCGGTAGAAGATGCTGCTTGAGGGGTGGTGGGAAGGGCCGTCGGGAACACCTACAGGAACTGCAGAGATGCTTCCTCGTGGAGAGGCGAGGCAAGAGGCAAATATTTCTGGATTTTGAACCCATACAGCACATCTCCCCCTTGAGAAGATCAGATGCAGCATGCGAGAGGCCACGCAGAGGGAAAGGTGATGGCAGGGTTCTGCTGGAGGATTATCTTTGTGTGTTTTGGAAAATGAGCTGCAGGTAGATGTGAGACCCGGTCGAATCAAGGTGCAGATCCTGGGTGCGGAGCCAGCACAGGGAGAGCAACGTCCTCACAATGCCCAGAGCACGGGTGTGGGGGCCGGGGTGTTCACACCAGCACGGGCACCCACCTCCTCCGGCACGGCCCCACACCTCCCGTAGGGAACCTGCTGTCAGCTCAGAGAAGGTAGCACTGTGGCACTGAAACTGTTAAAAACAACGAGGTTTGGGTAATACCGCAGATGCCAAGGATAGCTTCTTGCTGCCAGGTATAAGGTGCATGAAAATAGACCCGGACCTGGCGGGTTCCTGGGCACGCCTGACCTGCAGTACACACCGACTCCTCGCTCTCGTGGAAGTGAAAAATTAAATTCTCTGTCCTGTATCTGCTTTTCAGGCTGCGTGTGCGAGCTCAGGCAGAAGACAAAATGAACCCTCACAGTAAATTACAGTTTCTGGGAGTCTTTTACATTCCAAATATGACAAATATTTACAGTCTGTTCAGATTAGACCTTTCTCTAACAGGATGGGGCAGGTGGACTCCGTGTGACAGTCAGAGCTGCAGAGGGAGATGTTACGGAAGCCAAACACAGTTTGCAGCCCCATGTGTGGGTTCAGGCACCAAGGTGAAGTCAAAACCAGTTGCAGATGCTTTCACGCAGGTAAGTTTCTT
The DNA here is from genome assembly GCA_013398155.1 of Pedionomus torquatus. NCBI lineage: Eukaryota > Metazoa > Chordata > Aves > Charadriiformes > Pedionomidae > Pedionomus > Pedionomus torquatus. The sequence goes on along the minus strand of VZRU01010133.1, from coordinate 3,625 downwards.
AGAGTTTTCATTACGGACCAGTTTCATTTCCACCTTTCAACCTATTTCAGCGTTTAGAGCTGAGGAGTTCACAAACATGAACACGTACATGCGTGTGAGTGTAAATGTTACATGCATATAAAGTTAAAAAAAACTAATATACAAACTCCTGTACAACTGCTCTGAACAATTTTACTTTGCAGACTGTATAATTTGCTAAACTCAAAAGAGATGACATTGTTTTCTGACTTTTATGATTAAATTCCTGCAAAAAAATAAGTGTAAGCTGATTTTTTTCTCCTGTTCTAATGTACTGCCTCGAAAAGCTCTCGGTTACTGCTGCTGAAGACGTGATGAATACCCCCAGGAGAGGGGAAGGGCTGCTGAGATGGGTCGACTCTTACCTCCCACGCATAGAGGATGTGCCTCAGTCCCAGCTGCTTGTAATCGATGAAGGGGTTTTGTCTTAGATGACTGAAGGCCAGCTGATAGTCAGAGAGAGCTTCTTCGTACCTACAAGGCAGAGGTGACAGGAGAAACTGAGACGAGAAAAGCTGAAGACTCTAATAAAGAAATTCAAAAATCAAGCTAGGGAAAAACACGTGCTCTTCTTTGTAGCCTGGATGAGGAGAGTGGCACCAGGTCATAAGATTTGCAACCACAGAAAATTCTCTGTCCTCTGCTTGTTGGGAGTTAGTACAAAATAAACATTATTATGAATATCCACCTATCTGCTCCATTTTACTGATTGGGAGGAACAGGAGGCTTTGATACCTGAAACAGTGGTAATTCCAAGGAGGAGAAAATGTAAAGAGCAAAGATTAACAAATGGTGTGAGTTCCTCGCCCAGTGTTGCCCCAGTGGGTGTCTCGAGAAGCGAGGGCTGGGGAGCCCCTGCTGATGGCGAGCAGCGAGTGCATGGCCAGAGCAACGCGACCAGAAATTCAGAGAAACTCGAAGGATAAGGAGGGAATCAGTGTGAATTTACACCAGCGAAATCAAAACAGGTTCCCACCAAGGCTGAAAGGAAAGGGTCCAGGAAGGGCTGTGCAGTGGTCGCCCAACCATGTGTCGCCCATGGGCACAGCCAAGAGGAGGTGCCCAGGTGGAGGTGGATGGATGGGAGCAGCATCCAACAAAGGAAGGAGCTACGGGATGCTGGTGGCGGTGCCTTCCTCAGGCAGGAGGCAGGTCTAACCAGCAGCACTGCCCCTGCCCCGCTGCACAGCCCGTGTGCTCAGCCTGGGCTGGGAGCAGGTCCAGTGGGACAGCCGGGCTCCACCAGCCCCAACTGCAGCTCTGCTGGTGGGGAAACAGAGCCTGTAGCTCCCTGATGCTGTGAGGGCAGAACTGCTCACTCCCAGAAATAAAAGCAGTCATTTGGGGGAAATTAAGGTCTGGAAAATACGGGGGGAAAAATAACAGGAAAGAGAATAATTGAACTTGGAAGGCGAGGTGGGATCTGTACAATCCTCCCCACCTCTCTGAGCAGGATGTCCCCATGATTTAATCGTGAAAACAATGAGTAATCAATCCTACGACGGACAGCGGAGTGACCCCCCGGAATCCACCGTCACCAGAGAGCGAGCGAGATGCTGCGGGCAGGCTGCATTTTCAGGAAGGCCAGCCTCACGTGTACCACGTGAAGATACACAACGCAGTACAAGCGTGTGTTTTTCACTCCCAAAGAAAACTGGAATGGCAATGTAACCTCCTGGCACCCGCCACGTACAGCAGCAGCCCCTCCGTGTGTGTACGGGACATGTATCAGCCATCCCCGGCCCCAGAGCTCTGCAGCACAAACCTCCTCAGCCCTAACAGAGGTGGCCCTTGCTGGTCTGTGACATGGTTTACAAGACCCAACTGGACCTTTTGAACCGTCCCTGATTATAAAACAGGAAGAAGTGATTTATAGGAATAAAGCATGATTGAAAGGAGAAAACCAAAGACTGGAGAGGGCATGCGCCTCACTTACATCTCCAGCTGCAGATGGACAAACCCTCTCTGAAAGAAGCCCACAGCCAGGGACTTGTCCTTCGCAACCGTTTTATCGAATGCCTACGGAGAAAAGCACAGACTTATCCCAAGGATGAGTTAGGATCTCTCCTAACAATGTGGGGTACATGCACCCCACCAGCCATGTCCACACCGTGCTGGCCCCGGGAGCAGAAGCCACCCCTGAGCTGGTGACCAGCTCCTCTGGGATGACCAGCTCCTCCGGGGTGACCAGCTGCGATCTGGGCTGAGGGGCAGGAGACAGCTCCAAGTCATCTCTCAGGTCTTGGCTCTGTATGAGCTGAGCTTAGGGTTTTTATCCATCCTTGGGGAAACGAAGTGGACATAAACGAGCTACATTTGCCACCCGGCATCTTGTAATGGGAAAACCACGTTGCCTGGGGCAGAGTTTGCCCCAGCGCTGGGAGCAGTGGGACCAGCCAGGCTGGGGAAGGCTGTTGGAAACCACCTGAGGGGATGAGCGTGTGAAGGGGTGCAAGGGAGAAAGCTGAAGGGTTTCACGCTGCACCTACAAGTCAGGATTTCTGGTCCACTTTTCCGGCTAAATCCAGGTAAGTATTACCAAAGCTGGTAGCAGCTGGTGTTTCAAAGCAACACTGTGCAGGAAAAGCTGTCACAGGGTCTTCCCGAGAAAGCCAGGAGGTGTGCTCCTTCACTTATTGCCAGGAGATGGTACGTAAATAACGACTCAAGCCTGAAAGCCCAGGCTTTCCTGGCAGTGCCTGGGCAGGGACAGCATTGCAGGGCTGGAAATCTGCTGCAGGAGCTCAGGGAGCGCCCGTGCCTCTCGGAGAGGTGGTGACTGGCTTCTCCCGTGGCTCCCGCAGCACACATCGCAGCAGCCGGCCTTACAGTGCTATAACAGGGAAAAAAATAAACACCCAACCGTTGACCTACGCGGAAGCGCAGCCGAGCTGCTTCCCAGTCATTCACTGGGGATAAAAGCCTCTCCGGGGCTCCACGGTGCCCTGCTCACGCTGTCGGGGCTCCGCGGCCCTGGGCACAGCCGGAGCTCCTCTGCTTCCAGGGGTAAGAAACGGCTTTCCCACCCCTCCTCAGCGGGCAGCTGCCATCCCTCCCCTGGGCACGCTGGGTGCTCCAATAAAAAGGCTCTTCCTCGGGGCGCTCGCCCCTGCACCAGCGCAGGCACCCGTGACCCTTTCCAAAGGGTTTTCCCACACAGACGTGTCTTTTTCGGCAGCCTCGACCGCTGGTGCAGGACCACAGGGGCCATGGGGCTCCGTGCCCTGGCTCCGTCACCTCTCCCATTCCTGCTGTTTGCTGGAACTGGGTCCAGTTCTGGGCTCCCCAGTTCAGGAAAGACAGGGAACTACTGGAGAGAGTGTGGCGGAGGCTGCGAGGATGATGAGGGAGCGGAGCATCTCTGTGCTGAGGAAAGGCTGAGGGACCTGGGGGTGTTCGGCTGGAGAAGAGCAGACTGAGAGGGGACCTCATCGATGCTGAGCAACATCCAGAGGGCAGGTGGCGAGAGGATGGGGCCAGACTCTGCTCAGTGCTGCCCGGGGACAGGACAAGGGGCAACGGGCACAAACTGGAACGTGGGAAATTCTGCCTGAACTTGGGGAAAAACTCTCCTGAGGGGGTGGCAGAGCCCTGGAAGAGGCTGCCC
>VZRU01010132.1:182646-194690 GCA_013398155.1 Pedionomus torquatus | reverse complement strand
TCTCTGTTATCCTTCTGAAGTTTAATGACGTCTGCAGCTGCCACCTCTCCATTCTGTTCCACCACACGGTTTTCTGGAGAATGGCAGTGCTTGTCGTTCGAGACGCCTGTTGATTCCTCTAGTTCTGAAACCTGTAAAAACAGAGTGAATCTCAGTGATATCATGTTTGCAGCCCATGACCACTCCCCAGGGAGCAGGCTGGACTTTTTGGTTGTTGCTTTTGTGGGGCGGTGACTTTTTAAACCAGAAAGCATTAGTAACCATCTAGCCGGCTCCACCTCTGTCTCATTGGTTTCATAATGCTTCTCTGGAGACATTTTATGAGTCAAACAAAATAACAGGGTGTCTTTCATAAACCAGTCACAGCTCAGGGAGAAAACAGCTTTCCTTAGCAAGACAGTGAACAACAAATAATGGTAGTCGACACTGCTGGTGTTTCAGGTCACAAGGAAGCTGCTGGAGCACGTATCACCAGCCACGACAGAACGGGGTCCCTTGCACACCTCCTTATTTTCCTGAGAGAACCGAACACATCGCATTTGCACCTGCACTCACATTTTTCTCCTGTTCTCTGGCCAACAGACTCTCCTGGATCTGCAACTTCAGCTCATCAATCTCCTTTCTTGCCATTTCTTCTCTCTCCACTGCTCGGCGACTACTCGTGTCCACGTCACATTGCAGCTGATGCATCTGCAGCAAGACAGCTTCGTGGTCTGAGAAAGACGTATAAACGTAAGACTTTGATTAAAAAAGTGGGTTTTTAAGGATGCAGTAGAGAGATTGTCCAATTATTATTGAAGGATACAAGATTTTGAGAAATCTAATAGGTTAAATATGGAAGAGAAATCTAGAATGATTACAGGCTGTCACACAAGCCCAGGACCAGGGAGAGTACTTAGATGAAGCTCTCTGGGCTCTGTTTGGTCTAACCTTGACTGAGCTGGGTTAGTTCTTCCTTCTGTTTTTGAAGCATATCACATTTTTCATCAATCAGCTGGTCTTTTTCCTTTACTACGGATGTGAGATGGGAAACCTTTAAAGCAAGCAAATAAACAAACAGAAGTCAATAAAGGTACAAACCTAGAAGAGGGCACTGAAAGATTTAAAAGTACCTCAGAGGTTCAGAATCTGATTTTTTTTTTTTTTTTTTGTGGAAGGACTGGAGAAGAATTCTTGTATCAGTGACTGGTACCTACAACCGGCAGGGGCTGTCTGAGCTCTGTGCTAAGCAATACAACACCACGAAAAAGTGGTTTGTATTATCTACTACACAACCTGATGTCTGCCATCTCACAGAGGAGATCACAGAAGGCAGAGAGACTCACAGAAGGCATCACCTCTACAATACAGACCTCTGAAGCACTGCAGTCGATGTGCTCTAAGAGCTAGAACGGTTTGCTTCTGCTGAGCTCGGTGCCACAATCGTTAAGTTGCCCCGTAACCAGCAGGTGGTGGCTGTAAAACTGCTGCTGAGCGGAACTGGAGATCACCCTCTACCCCTCTGACATACAGCTGGACTAAGCAAGCACAGACCTACTGCAGTCCCAGAGGAACACAGAACCAAAAGATGGGACTAAATCCAGTCAGTCTTGCTCAGCTGGCAGTTCCCAGCTTCAGCAAACACAAACTCACTTTACCACTTATAGAAGAAGAGACCACCCAGAATTCATATTTGGTTATAAGGGAGAATTTACAATTTTAGAGTTGCTGTGCTTCAGAGGAAAAAAGATGTGATAGAAGCGCTGAAATGAGTGATGACACAAAGAATGGGTTTCTTTAACTAGTCAGTGCCTCGGGACGGCTGCCCCACTGGGGCCACACACAGCTCTCAGATAAATACCCGTCACCTTCACTGGGGGCAAATGTATTCACTTGCTACCACCTGCTCCTCGCCCCCGTTGCTCATACCCAACCACCACAACTTGCCATGACCCTTGGGCCTACAAACTTAGAGATGTCCTCAACTTTGCAGTCAGCAGCGCTTTACGTTATTGCACTGGGATAACTCAGGGAGGTTGACGACATTCTCGTGCAGGCGTTCACAGACACCCTTGAGTCTCAGGTTGACTGAGGTAGCGCTGCTGTCTCATGTGCTGTGGATACGAGTCTGATTAATGTTCCTGACTCTTATGATAATTAGGTCCAAACCCGGTCTGGGCTGTGCAAGGTAGGTCTGGGTGCTCCCCATTTCAGACCGTCAGTATTAACCAACCTGCTGCTGCAATTCCTCTCTTTGTTTCCGTGTTTCTTCCAATGCTTTGGCAATTTCAACGCTGACGGTCTCTCTGCTGCTCAACTCACTCTGTAAACCAGGAGTAGTTTAGAGGTCACTCAGGAAACTAAAATCAAGTCAGTCTCTCACCTTTAAGCCCACATCCATTAGTAACTAGAAGTTATTTATGCTTCCAAGTGATAGTGACTGACTCTTTTTGCTGCACTGCTGCTACACGCACACGTCTGAGCAACAGAACCAATGGAAGAGGCCAACTACATTCAATGCTTCAAACACCTTTTGGCTTGAAGTCTCTCTTAAAAAGTAGCTCCTTCTACAACTGATCCTCATTCCAATTGCGCATCCAAGAGTAGCTACAGAAAAAGCTTTCAACAATCTAAAATTACAGACAAAAGACTGAGTAGAAGCTGTAAATACCTGACCAACGTAAGTATTTAACTTGTGTTTTGAATGCCGCAAACAGAATTTGATGTTGAACCGTTCTGTGTTCATTACTGCTCACAGGACTGAAAAGCTCTTCACGCCTGGCAATACAGGGACGTATTATTTCTGCCTGACTTAGGCAGAGCCAGGCATTCTGTCTCAAAAAAGGATCAGCCATTCGCAATTGTCCTTAAATACCAGAGCTGATTTACAGCTCTAAGTACGTGCAACTTGAAAGTAACGCGGCGTTGCGTACTGAGAGGGTGAAACACTTTGCCAATAACTGTCCCCCAAACGCAGCTCTGTGTCACCCGTGCCACCAACCAGCCAAGCCCTTACCTTTAGCCTGTTCAGCTCAGACTCTTGTTTTTTCAAAGAGCTCTCATACTCTTCTCTGCTTTCATTAAGACTTTTGTTTTCCTTTTCCAACTGGCTCTGTAAAATAAGAGTGCTTAAATACTGAGCCAAATTATTCTCATACTTTGTTTAAACAATTAAAGCACATCAAATGCTTGTTCACATTTAGTTTCTCCAAGTATGAGATCTTCTATTATAATGCCAAGAGTGCTAAATATAATCATTCAGACAACAGGCAAGGACTACAAGCTGCGTTAAAATCACTTTGTGACGGCTCCCATGGCCTACCGAAGTTTCCATACTTACAATCTTGAGCTGAGAGGCTGTTTTATCTGTTTCAAGAGCAGCAATTTGAGACTCCAGCCCAGTAACTTTCTGATCATACTGACGCTTCTCACTTAAAATCTCTTGCTGTAGTTTGCTCCTTTCATCCTCCAGCTCAGTTTGCTTAAGTGAAACAAAAACCACTTCATTAATAAAATGGTATTTGGAAACTCTGAGAAGGACAGTACCATTCCATGAGAAACAGACTCAAACTGAAACAAAACTATCCCTTCCCAGTAGTGTCTTTTATTCCTACACAGACCCTAGGTCAGGAGACAGACAGCAAGAAAACACCCGAGTAATGAAACAAACGCAGAGAAATGAGCGTCTCTGGTGATGCTGAGGACTGATCTGCCACTGCTCAGTGAAACAGCCTGCAGCACACTCACCAGCTTCTGCATCTTCAGCTCCTGCTCAGCTGTGACTCCTTCACTCTTTTTCAACGCTTCTGTTGCAATCTGTAGTTTTTGTTCCAGTTCTTTTTTCTAAAATATGACCATAAATTAAATTCCTCATCCATAGGCATTGACATTATTGGAAAAAAACGTACAGATCTGAGAATGACCCACTAGGGGAAGGTAAACATTAAAACCGTGAAACGACATAGTTTGGAACAAAGTGCCTACTGGAAGAGCTTTTCAGAGCAGCGTGCGTCACTCCCCCGCTGCCCCAGCACTTCAGCTGTTTGTTTCTTAGGACAGAGAGGACATGTATGAATGCTCAAACTTCATACCCTTGAGGCCCCCTGAAGGTGGGGCAATGACCGAGACATCAATCAATTAGAATTTCCAGACTGCACATGACATACAGTCCCACCTTTGGCTGAGAGCACAAGTGCAGTGAGGAGAGCAGGTACAGGGCATAAAGGTGCTGGGAACAGTGGGAACGTGCAGGGGAAAAAAAGTATAGAAATGCTACTTACCTGTGTTTCCAAGAGGCTCACGGTCTCAGTGTGATGTGTTCTGTCCATTAGCAGCTGCTGCCTGGTTTCATCCAGTTTCTGCTCAAGAGCAGCTTTCTGAACATTGAGATGAAGAGCCGGAGGAAAGATGGACAAATAGATAAGGGTTTTATAATTAAGATTTTTCTCATTTCATTAATAAGGTCAAACTAAAATGGAGCAGTTATTTTGATGTGCGACACAGCCCTGCCCCAGGGAACCAGCAGGTCTGGTGGTACTGCATAGGGCCCCCACAGCCCTTGCTGCCCTGGGGATGCCTTTGTTAATTAAGAACAGGGGATTCGCTGGCAGCCCGTCACCATCCAGATGTAAACTCTACTCAGAAATCTATGTCCTGGCTGCTAACCCAGGCCAAATTTAAGAGATTAAAAAATAATTCTGCTTGAAAACTTCACTTCTGCATCACAGCAAAACCAAAAGAAGGTAACGCTTTTGCTAGTTTTGGTATTTACTTTCCAGAATGTTTTCCTACCCCTACATGAACTTCAAAGTGGCTCAAAATTAACTACTAAGCTCTTTTATCACAGCAGCCTGATGCTGACGTGCTTGGTAGGCAGGTCTGACCAGGGAAGATGTGTACTGTGTAGTTACCTCCTGGAGTAGCTCCTGCACATGTTCATCCCCCGAAAGATTTCTTTCTAGCTTTTTTTCCAAGGAAGAGACTTTTTCCTGCAGCTGCTCAGTAAGTTTATTTCTCTCAGCAAATTCAAAAGTTGTCTGTGAGAAAAGAAATCACAGAATCTTTTTTTGTAGCAAAGCATTCATCTAATCCATCGGAGTTTGACTTTAGAGCATGCCATTAGAAAGAAAAAAGTCCTATTTGAAAAGACAGTATGATGCTAAGGCACTTTCAACCCCACAGTGCACTGCCCAAGGGTGCACCTTACACCAGCCACGAGCAGATGTTTCTGAAAACACTTCACCTTTTGCTTGTGTTGTTCATATTCCACCTTCAGAGATTCATGCTCCACCTGTAACATTTCCAGTCTCTTCTCACAACCAGAACCAGTAACTCGAGCCTAAGAATGTTGAGATATTACTTGTTTTGCAACTTAGATTTCCAAACCCAGTAAGAGATAGCTAATCTAGCTTCTGTGGACAAGGGGCTCTTTGAATCAAATCCCACTCAACTCAAACTTACATTTTGCAAGTCTGCAGAGAGCTGCTGAATGACAGTTTGTAACTCTTGTTCTCTTAACTCCAGAGCAGTGATCTTATTTTCTGCATTTGTCTCTGTTGTCATTAGTTCATCTCTTCGTGGAAAGAATAATAATAATAAAAAAAAAAAAAAAAAAAAAAAAAAAAAAAAAAAGGGATGTATTGTTCCAGGAAAATAATCTTTAGCAGATAATTCTGCTTCTGAAGAAAACAGACTAGGCAACATCAACAGGGATTTCTAAAACCAGCTGCTGCCTGACTGTATATTTTGCAAAAAAGAGACAGTTAAGCATTCAAATTATGAAAAATCATAACAAGCTTACAAAATCGTAAACAAGCACTACTTTAATTGGCTTGAAAAGAAACACAAACTTGGCATTTCCATCCACACGGGCACACCAGAAGCAACTATTCAGTCAGCTCACCACACGTACAACCTCTTCCAAAAAGACAGAGCTGAGCACGAAGTACAAGTGCAGGGGACAGGAACAGACTGCTCCTCCCGAGCCACCACATCGTACCTCTGCACCTCCAGCTCCGAGAACCGCTGCTGCAGCTCCTGAAGGTCTCTCCTTAAGCCCGATGACTCGTTTCTCGCATCCTGAAGCACGTCTTTAGTGTTGGCTAGCTCTAGAGTGCACGACTCTAACTCCCGCTCCGCTCTGCTCAGAGATTCTTCCTTTTTCAAAAGCTGAATATTAGAACGTTATCTTTGACAATACAGATGACCTGACAATATTGATAAAATCTTCTCATTGAAGCTTGTCTCATTTATTAAGTTATGACTTGAGTTAAATGAAATAATAAACAGCTTCCTGGAAAGTCACCGTTGAAATAAACTATGTAATACATATGCATGTACCTACTGCTAGGATTCTGACACTGAGCAAGACCCTGTACAAGCATGGAGGCTAAAAAAATTAATGCAGAGCTACTATTAGCTCAGTGTTCTAACAAAAATTTTAGGAAAGAAAAAAAAGTTTAAGATAATCTTACCATGTGTTTAACTTTGGCAATTTCCTGCTGTTGAAAGCCCTCCAGTTCATCAATTTCATCTCTTTTTTGAAAAAGGTTCAAACTCTGCTCCCTCATTTCTTGTAACTGTGTTTCAAGCAGTTTTTTTTCCTGATAAACCAACAAAAACAAAAGGAATCCAAGAATATTGGTCTGCTCGTGTCAAATTATGTTTAAGATCTCTAGGAAAGGACTCTGGTTGTGCAGTTGTCAGGCGCTCTGATGGTGCTACACATAGAACTAGAAACTCTCCCGCTTTCACCTCACAGTAGACGATGTGGAACAAGTTATCAAACTTCTACAATCACCAAAAAAAAAATCCATATTCATTACAATGCAGCCAATGGTCACCCAACTGAACTCTTGAAAACGGACAGCAAGCAGTAGCATGTTTAATGTCTGCGCCATCAGAGAGAATTCAAAATAGACTAAACTAAATGTATGGAAAAAGCACAAGACTGAAATCCTGCACTAAAAACATCCCTACTGAATAGGCCCATTTATTTCATGGAACAGGTGACCTACTGCAAGATTTCAAAGCCACTCCCTCCTTCTGCATCCCACTGCCTTCTCTGTAACAAAGGCAACCCCCTACAGAAGCACCTTTCTCCCTGCAACCCATCGTTCTTTGCTTCCCCTCTAGAAAAATAATTCCCGATGTACCTCCTGAAGCCTCGGGGCTGGTAATGAAAGCAAATGTCTGGCCTCTCCCACTGAACAAAGATCAAATAATAAAAGTGCTGAGCAGAGCTGAGCTGTAGGGAGTGGACAGGACGGTGCTTACAAATACACATGCACAAGAAAACCCACCCCAAAACCCCAAAGTTCAATTACCTTTTCAACCTGACCCAGTTTTTCCATCCACTCCTGAACAAGAAAGAAGACAAAAAATCAAAATTTGTTTGTAGACTTTCAAGGGCAGCAATTACAGTTAAAAAAATAAATAATTGTACTGTTATCAGGGACGCTACCTTGTGGTAATCATTAAAGAGGTAATCAGCAACAGAAAACCAACGATTAGTGTTTTGATATAAATGCTGAGAGATCATTTATGCTACCAGAATAAGCTTTATGCAAGTAAAACAGAATAAAAGTCATGACAGGTCCACTGCAATTGAATCGTACCCAACACGAGCACAACCTTCACCTGACATTAGAAACTCCTGTGGGCTCTTTATAAAAAAGATCAGAACAGTCAGAACAACAAGCCTTACACCATTCTGGCACCTGAACTGAATATTCCTGTCTTTCCTCAGTGCTGGCAAATACAATGCACAACAGCTGCTTTAATTAATGGTGACACCTGCTTAGAACAGCAAGGTCACACACACAGGTCTCCACAGGTGCTCCAAAGTTGAGTTTTCAAGCCCCATTACCTGGTCCTTTTTTTCTAAAGCCAAAGCCATTCCTTCAGCCATCTTGGCCCGACTGGCCTGGTGCGCTTCATTCTGCTCCTGGAACTTCCTCATGGAGGCTGTCAAAAGACAATCACCACTTATATTAAAAACTCGTCTTTTAAAATTGCTTCTCGATTTTCCATAAGTTATTTGAAGCTTCTCCTGCAAGTAATTAGCCCCACTGTGACTCTCCAGCACTAACCCCGTGTCCCTCGCGCTGTTTGCGCACCAGACAAACGCCAGAAACACCAGGAGCCAGCAGCCCTTTTCCTCACGGGATTCTAACAAAGCTGTCAGCTTCAGCAAAGACTCTCCTGCACATTAGCCCCAAATTTGGCAAAAGGAGCATAACGGCAACTTTGTTCAACAGCCAACACATTGCTGTTGCTTTTTACACTGCAAACAAGGCAAGAGCTTGTGTTGTGACTCTTCGCAACCTGGAAGCGCAGTTTGAAAGGAACCGATTCAAACATCTGCACATCAAACCCGCTTCCTTCCAACCACAACAACTTTCAACTTAGAAAAAACAAACGGAAAAAGAAAAGTACGTACAATCCTGATGCTTTTCTAATGCATTTTCAAGCTTCTCTTTTATCTTCTGCAAGTTTCGGATCTGATCAGCATAATCTTGTGGGAGGAGGGAGAAGCACAAACCAGGGATGAACAGACATTGGGGAAGGAAATTAAAAAAAAAAAAAAAAAGAAAAAAAAAAGGATGAGTGGAAAATGACAATGATTTTCTCAATCAGAAAATCATTCCTGCTGAGGAAAACTCAGGTGAGCATAACAATGAGCACAAGCAAATAGTTCTGAACTGTCCACAGGGTAGATGGTTGGCACAAACAGGAGGACCTGTCCTAGGTGTGCTAGTTACACAACAAAGGGAACGAAGAACTATCCCACGTTTTACTTCAAGAACCGTGATCTATTGAACTCTGTTTAGGAAAGGTCTCTCTCGCTGGAGGAAGTGAGGGTGGGACAATTCACAGACGCCTGTACCCTCATTTCATCCTGCTCGAGTCACACAGTGTCCCTCAGCTAATGATCCCGCTCTCACCACTGCTGTGCCACCGTGCAGAGCTGACAAGGAGAGCAGACAGGTAAAGCGAGAACAAAACACACACACCTTGGAGAGGCTTACGTGCAACAGAAAGGAGGATGCACTGACGGGGCTCCTTGCACCAGTCTCTCAGCACCCAGAGCCTCCTCTCTCCCACGAAACCCCAACCAGCACTTTAAGTTCACCTTTTGCAATCAGCTGAACACTTTGCCCTCCCAAACTGCAACATGAAATAATTTTTGAATCCTATGTTTTATTGAAGAGAAGCCTGATAAGTCTCCAGAATAAATTAAAGTACTCCTGAGCTGGCTATAAACTTCTCTTAATTTCCCAAGGCCTTTGGTGAGCTTTGGGGAGCAGCAGTACAGCACAGTTTAACCTGGTCTCTGCTCCACTCCACACCCCCAGGATGGAAAGCTGTGTCAAACAGACCCTTACTACAGCTTTACAGAACGAGGTATTATCTTAGAAACAAAAGACCCTCAAGACTGCTTTTTCTCCATTTCAAAGTTCGCTTCTTCAAGAATGGTTGCTGTTTTACATCAGAAAGCTTAGATCTTAAAAGAAACAAACAGTTACACACAAAGAATAAGTAAAATAAAAGTGGGTGAAGACACTATTAGAAGCACGGAAACCAACTATCCCAGCTGTTCAAAATTATCACAGAAACATGCTGTGAAATCGGCAGAAGAGTTAGTCATCGTTACAGGAAATCAGTTATACTGGGTGCTACCGAGATGATAATCAAAGGTGTCGTTACAAATGGTAACAAAAAACCCAAACCTAAATCCATGCATTTTTAATAAATTAAAACACTTAAGTTCAAGAGAAAATACTTCCTAAAGAAACAGGGTTTTTTATCTGTTGAGACACATACCAGACAGCTTGACCTCCAGTTTTCTTATTTGTTCATTTCTTCTGAACAACTGGGATGAGAGATCCTCTCTAGAGCTGCTTCCATCAGAAGCCTTAGCAGAAAAACAACACTCGTGTAACTCAAAAAAAATTAGAAAAAGCGATACTGCCATTTACCAACCCTGAGATAATAAACACTACCCCACCTAGGAATAATGCTTCGGCTTCTCACATAAAGGGGAAAGTTGTCCCAGCACAGCAGAACGTGTAAAACTGCTGAAGTAGTAAAATGGTAACGGCTTAAATAGCCGGCTCTGCAGCGCTGGCCTGTCCCGTGAAACACAGTGCTGTTGGAAGCAGCCGTAGCTGAAAACTGCTTCTTCAAACTGGGCACTGTGGAGATGGCAGAACAAAAGGACTGAGGGGGTGGAAGATCAGGCTCTACAGTACGGGTTTCAGGATGGGTCAAAGCAAAAAAAGTCTTTTTAGAAACTAAAAAGTAGAAAAGAAATTGCAACACTCTTTGTGTGGGACAAGTTCGCTTAGGCACCGATGCAGTTCTTGCCACGCAAGGGGCTCTGCATGTGGAATCCACTGTAAAACCCTGTGTAACTCACTCATGGGGGTGTTTTGCTCGATAAAAATCAGTATTAAGGGCAGATACATGAATCTTGCTAAACCAACTAATCCTCAGAGATCTGGAGAAGATCAAGACTTCAGCTACTGTCTTTAGTTGTTTTCTCAGCTGTAAACTCCCAAGACAGTAAATGAAATTTTGATGTGAGAACTTGTTAACTGCAAAAAGTTTCCAAAACTCACAAGACTAGTAGATTTCCACTATAAAATACATTCAAACACCAGATGCTCCAACATTCTGCTTAACAGAACCGGGATTTCAGCTGAGCTTCAGGAAAAAAGGAGTTAAAACTCAGCATGTAAATAACTTCTCCATTTTGCAGAGAGCAAGACTTGCTGCAATCCAGCGGGCTCTGTTGGCTGCAACAGCGCTGACACCGTGTCTTAATCCCAGCTTTCAAAAACACCGTGGCCATCAAAGGGCAGAGGTGCCAGAGCACGACAGGGTTTCATTTAACCCACAGGCTCCTGGGATTATACAGCTTCCTCAAACAGTGCTTTGTAACGAAATAAAAGTTTAATCCAGACACAGGAAGAACTACAATAGTTCCAAGTGCAGCAGAACTGAATACACGTTGCATAAACAATCTGCTCCAGCAGGAAGCCAACAGGCAAACACCGGAGCACAGCAAGATCATCACTAACCAGCACCCAGCTCTTGCTTCAGTAATTAATTTTACAAACAGGTATCTTACGTGTTACTACAGCTCTATTGAATATCTGATGTCTGTTTAACCATGTTCTGTGTTGAGACAGCTTTATAACACGTGTTTATGTGGGACTATACGTCTATATGGTAGATGTATAGTAGCTACTATGGTTAACATGCAAATGTTTTCTTTTCAGCATTTAAGTTTATTCAAGCTAATGATTCATTTACACGTTAAGATGTTCAAAGACAGCCCAAAACGTATTCAACTCATCCACTTGACTTAAAACGGTTATTTCTAAAGCCGTAATAGAAATGCTGTAGTAGAAATGACATTTCAAAGCACGGTGTAACTCACAAAGTCGTCTCCCGAGTCTGCTCCCACAGAGGTGACCGACTCCTTGCTGCCAGATCTGGGTATCCTGGAAGCTCCTCCTGGCCTGGGAGCAATCGCTGCCTCTTCTGCTATCTTCTTCTTCAATTTTGCAAACATTTTACTGCTTTATAGCACTGAAATACCCAGGGACTTGAAAAGCCACTACCTCCACTCCGGTCAGTGCAATGACGCCCTGTTTAAAGCTTCCAGGTGCCAAGACTTAATTTTGTGCCTCATCCAATCAGTTTTATCGCATTCCTAGTTCCATTAAAGCCTTCATTGCCTAACAGTACCTGCAAATTAAATGGATATGATTTCCACACTGGAAATTTCTACTCATATTGAACATTTACAAATAACTAAAGGTGTTTTAGCGTCGCACCTGTTATAAAACGCTCGGAAAAGAGTCCCCCCGAGCAGAACCCTTTCAAAAATCAAGCCCGACCTGTGGCAGCGCTGGGCGGCCCGGCGGGCCCCGGCAGCCCGGATGCACTGCGGGAGCGGCTTTCCGCAGCCCGACCCCCGCCCGCAGGCGAGCGAACCTGCGCTGCGCCGGCCCGGCCCCGCTCCCCCGGCCGGTCCCCACCAAGCCGCCGCCGAC
>VZRU01010132.1:145759-180960 GCA_013398155.1 Pedionomus torquatus | reverse complement strand
GAACCAGACAGATTCCAAGCTTCTTAGCTTTTGAGAAAAAGCAGACATAAGCACAGATGGAGTTACAGCACAAGGATGGCGCAGGGCAGGGGAGGTGCTTCACAAGAGCATGCCAGGAACGCACCTCAGAGTGGCACTTCCATCCCATCCCCAGAGGAGAAGCCTGACCAGAGCTACTGAAGTTGTAGCTTTCAAATACCATTATCCAAAGCCTAATTTCCTGTCCCTCCCATCTATTTCCTATCTTTAACAGACATCCCTGCACATCTCCCTGGGAATATAGTCTTGAGGGGCTCAGTAAGTCATGAGCGGATGGATGTTTTGAGGAGCTACCCAAACAAACCACCCCGAAACTTCTCGGGAAAGCCCTCGGGGGGGGGTGGCAGGGCCAGTTCACACAGCTCACACAAATTAGTGCTCCATTTAGTTTGCACACGAAGCAAAATGACATGACATCCCAAGAGGAATTAAAAACCAGAGCGTTAAAGACTCATAACCCTATCTCCCCTCTCGCTGCTACTTTGAGAAGTCAAAGAGGCAGAACAGCAGTAACTCTGGCCAGATGTTCCAAAGCTGTTTGATGAGGTGCAAAGAAAGTGCCTCTCGCGGGAGCAGCCTCGTTTGAACACATCACATGCATGAGTAGGGAGCCAGGGCAGAAGGAGTCCAGGAAGGACACATTCAGGCCAGGTCACATTCTCCTCTCAATATATAACACACAGAATTTACCCCTTCAATTGGGTATCACCTGGTGGAGGCAAAGTCTTCACCACCAGAATAAGCACTAAGGACATATGGAGAAAGGGAGAGCGAGACAAGAGGGAAGGCATTAGGCCTGAGAAGAAAAGGGTTTTTTCTCACGTAAAAATGGTTGGGTCTTAGCTTTGCTTCCACAGTGAGGACTGCTAGATACATAAACCAAAGTTTTCTTCAGTACATACAAGCATACATCGAGAAGGTACCTATGACCATAGCACACGGCACACAGTAGCACAAGTTTAGAATGACTCAGTAAGTTCAAACAAGACAAGCTTTTACTTGGAGGGGAAAATATTACTATTTTAATCCCGAATGCAGGTGGTTTGGGTGGGGAGGGATGGGGCTGGCTCAAAATCCAAGACTCATTCTATCTGCAGCCAGAACAGACAGAGGGTATCAGCCTCTCACTTACAAAGTCCAATTCCATACTCCTACTGTCACAACAGGAGTGAAATCTTTATCTTTGTCCACTGCGACCAGCAGTGTACCTTCTGAACCCGAGATCAGCAGGCAAGAAGAGAACAAGGGGCCTCAAGACTGACATTTTGACTTAGGCAGTCATCGCTCCTAAGTTCAACTTCTGATCTAATTTTCAAGGCCTTATGTTCTCCTACATTCTACCTTCTTCAGGTTTTCTGTTTTGTGAAAAGTGCATTCTCCTCTGATTAGATCCACCTTTGGTACAAACAAACAAACAGAAGCTCTTCCGAGGGCTGCAAGGTGGATTAGAAGCCTCTCAGATCACAAGGACTCCTCGCTTCAGCCCAGCTGAAGTGAAGACTGGGTCTGTTGAGGCTTTCCCAGCTAACAAGCAACGTCCCACAGAAGTTCCCCAGCCCACGCTGATGGAATCATCATCACTCCTGTGCTTAGAAACAGAATACTCTCTTCCAGATACACAGAATCAAAATGAGAATAGCTTCATTAAAGCAAAAGCTAAAGTGAAACCAAAGCATTTGGTTGGAAGGCAGTGAGCTGGGGAAGACAACTCCCCTTTTCCATGCAGGTTGGGCACTGCTGGAACAGCAGGCAGGGTAACGGGTAACCCCTCTCTCACTTGCTGCTGCCTTAAAGGCTTTCTGCATCTTTAGCTTCTACACAGAATCCCACATTTTAATAACTGAGACCACCTAGAAAGAAACAGCTTCACCGTTAAGGATACAGGAACCTTATCCCTGTAGCACACACAGGAGTACTTGCTCCCGGGGCTAACCAAGACCTCCTGTACCTGAATCAGTTGAGTTACTTCAGGGTCCAGGTGGAAGTCCTTGGAAACAACAAATTACAATGGCAGAAAAGGCATAACCTTTACTACAACTACAAAAGATCTGCAACACCTTGTGGAACGCACCCACCATGGCGTATGTGTGTATATATAAATCTTGTATATAGACATTGTACTGTTTTCATTCTTTTTAATACATATACAAGTACCTGTACATATATACATATTTACAATTTACACCAGCCAGTAGATGTATGCGTATTGTACATATACACACAAACGCCTAGAATACACATGCACACACACAAACACACACTCTTTAAAATAAACTCCACGTCCCAGGTAACAAAGTCCTGCCAGACTCCAAAGAAGAGCAGCACCAAGTGGTGGGGGCTCAATACACCAGCTTCAAAACGGCTTAGAACAAACACTAGTGACTATGGAATTTTTTACACTTGGAAAATTAAAGAATAGATGGCAGAAGCTTCAGCCCAGCTACAAAGAACCTTCATGCAAACTTCCCAGCTACACTCCAGCAATTCTCGCTGTTCCCCACTGTGCCCTCCTCAGCTGAATGGGGTCCATCAGTGCTGATCTGCTGCCCCTCACGATTCCAGCTGATTGGCTCGTGCCCTGTACAACAGCATTGCAAACAGACATACCATAATACTACGGTAACTACCATGTTCTGTTGTGGTTTTTTTCCACACCTAAAACCAGAGACATGGCTGGGGTTCAACACAACAGCACTGATCACACCTGCCCTTCCACTACTCTTCTAGCAGCTCATAGAAGAGTGAAAATGGACTTTTTCATTTAATAGTTTAAAATAATTTTCGGTTCCTCTCCTCGCTCTGACCTTCACTCTCAGAAGCTGCAGGTGCTCTAAAGCTGCAGGGAAGGCAGCGCCGTCCAAATGAGTCCACACACACTTTTCCCTCCATCAGAACTGCCTTCCCAGCAAGGGCCTTCCCAGCGGCACCCCTGAGGGAGCCCAGGCTGGGAGTTACAGGCTGAGGAAGCCAAATAAAACTGCAGCCCCTTAGTTTTACTGGGTCAGAGGACTGAGATGCAATGAGGGGCATGCAGAGCGTCAACGGGGCTTTATGGCAGCACTCGCTTTGTTTAACCTGCGAGAGGAGCACCGGGATCCAGCACAGACAGGTCCCACAAGCCACTGATAGGAAGGGCTCGTTTTCAGCACCGTATGGGACGTTCTTGCAGCTCCCATCAGAGACTGGTAACACTGAGAGCTCCACATCCCATCCCCACATTGGAAGGAGGGATAACACCTGCTGGAAAGGTAAGAATTTCTGTCTAGTACCTCAAAATGCAGAATGCCCTCTCCTCCTGGAAAACTGCGGCAGTACAAATGGCAAGATGTCCCGTATTACAGTGAGAGATGGGGGTTGCCTTGCTTAGTTTTGTAATTTGTTAAATCTGCTTAACCATCTACCTGACCGGGCAGAGCGGAAATCCTGCCCTTGGCCAGCAGTACAAAGTTCATACATAAAATCGCTGTGTCAAATTTGTAGGAGGCATTAAGTATCTTTACAGCTTCACTTCAAACCCACTGCTCCAAATGCAAATTAATCGTCCACAGTTTTGACTACTTACTTGCCTAAGACTGAAAAAATATATTTGTTATGAAGGACTCTGCTTTATTGCTATTGTTGGTTTGCGCTGTGTGGTTCCATCTTTACCATTTCAAATCCAGACTCTTTGGGGATAAAATATTGTTTTTCTATTGATTTTTTTCCAATTTCTTAAAATTGTATAAAAATAAAGGATTTCCACAAACGTGGGCTAAAGGTAACCAATAATACTTCTATGCTTAGGATCAGTTGTTGGAAATGTGGTTGGTAGCCACAAGCCCAGAAATAAACCTCTAGTGATTCTTTAGTTTAACATTTAAAAGACATGAAAACTTCTGCTTATAAAATTGACCCCATACAGAATGGAACAGCTAAACTAACAGCTGTTTATTATTACTTCTTAAAATAATGGTCCTAAATTTAAAAATAAAATCAAGTACTTCCTTTTATGATTTTCACATTATAAAACTGCACCATTCAAAATCTGTGGCCAGGGAAACCCCTTTGCAATAGGACAGTTTCTTTTAATAGTCATCGAGGGTGTTTTCCAGGAAAACATTCCTAACATCCAGTATGGAAGCCAGCTCCAAAATGTGCTTTTGGAGGTGAGGGTTCTCCACCGTTTCATCTCTTGGCAGCTGAGGATAAGATTCTGGATAATTTCGAGTCTCCTGCTAGATGACAGTGAAAACAAAGAGAATCAGACATTCGTTTATCGTTACACCCTTTACGAAGAAGATGGCACAAGGCCAGTTCCACCTGAGGCAGCCTGATCTCTTTACATGCCACAGAAAGAGAAAATATTCTAAAATTTTCAGCTTTCTCTTTCCATTGATTCCGAGAGGATCACAGTGGCAATGCAAACGCCTGTTCATCTAGGATGGTTAACAACCTCCCAGAAGCCTTGCAAAAAATAGGAAAAAAAAACAACCCAAGAAAGACAAAAAGACTTCACTCACACTTACCTACTAGGCTGGAGTTCATTCCTTGCAATTACAGATATGTAAACATCTCCCCTGGGAGATTAATCTCATCCTAAAACGACTATCTCAGACACTGGGGCAAATCCATCCCCACTAACAGAAGCTCTGCTTCCTTCCCCGGGCACCTCGCAGCCTGGGCAGCTCACCCAGGGCAGAAAAACTACTCTGGCAGCAGCCAGACCACAGGGACACTGCACCCTTCCGTGCTCTCGCTTCCACTCTTTTCTGTGATGTTTAAAATGGAGCAGGCAGTTTATAAGCCAACGCTCACATGTATATAAAATGGTGCAGATTCAGAAGCAGACTTCACTGTTGGCACAGCGTTAACCACCAGGGAGGGAAAACACCATCTTCCTGCTTAGCTTATTCATTTACACTTCAAAGACCTTTCCAAATCCATTCACACTAGAACACATTCCAGGAACAGCGTTCCACTCCTCCCCATTTCCTCTTATATTCTTGTTCTACACCTTTTTAGTTGTGTAGAAATAATAATCTTGAATTATTAAGAGGGATTTTTCTAGCGGACAGGGCTGTTCAGAGTGACATCAACGAGTTAAGAGCCTGCCTGCTGTTTATGCAGAGGAATAAGGCCTCCTGCCTTTGGGGAGACACAAAGGCACAGACTCAGTACCAGCTGGAGGCACTGGCATGTGAGCACCAGTTCTCTTTCTGAACTCACAGCAACACGGTCAGCCCTAAGACCCTTCCATCCCGAGGCAGTGCAGCTCTATGTGCACTGGACTGTCCTTCTCACAAGGGGACAGATAGCCCTGCATACCCGGAAAATTTTGTGCATCCTCATAGTAGCCGAACAGAAGATAAATCTTGTTAGAAGCAAGCGAAGAAACTCATCCCCAAAAAACTGAAGAAAGGACTGATCTGTAAAGAGGGTAAAGAAAACTCAGGTTAGAAAGGTATATAACAAAAAACCAAAACAACAAATCAGAGGAAAAAAAAGAAAAAAACAAAAAAAGAAAAACAAAAGGAGACCTGGGGGAAACCACTACAAATACTTGTGCATTGCCCTTATTCACTGCTGTGTCCCTTGGCTGAGCAGGACAAACCAGCGTGGCTCCGTTGTGTGTCTGGAGGCACGTACCTATGGATCGGGAGTGGGTCAGCAGCTGGGCAATGTCTCGGTTGATTTTCCGAAGGTAATCTTGGCACTTCTCCCACAATCCTCTGCGCATGCTTGATAATCCAGAGACAAACAGGAATGCCATTAAAGGATTGTTCAGAAAGAGTGTGAAGAGGCTACCCCGCTGAGACTGATCTAAAAAAAAAATAAATAAAAATCAATAGACAAAGAGATACATTTGGCACATGAAACAGAAAAGCTGTCCCTGCCACAGAACAAAGTCGCTCACCCACTACATTTTATAACAGAGGAACTATTCCTCTGTGTTAGCTCCATTTTCCCTCCTCTGGAGGCAGATCTGCTCTCAAGGGGATGCAGTGACCAGCAATAAAGGCTTACTGGGGACGGGCATTACACCAAGAGAAATGAGATTTTTCTCATGAATTGTGGGAAGCCTATACCTTCACTCTGAGCACGTAACTTGAACACAAAAGCTGTAACTGAAACAACCGATAGGATTTATAATCAGTATCTCCTAAAGAGAAACATTAGACAGACATTCTTATTCCATTCAAAAATCCAGGCCGTTGAAGCCATACAGCCTCCCCGAAGACCACACAGTTGCCCTTTTGTTGGACATCACAGTATCCTAAAGCCCATTTACTCCACACAGTTCCACATGATACACAGAGGTCCAAGCATCACCTCAATCAACGGGGGAATCCAAAGACCATGTGCCCTGACAGTAAGGCCGCTTCCTCATCTTACACATTCTCTCCTGAAGCTTGTCTAACATCACTCTCTGGGGCTTAAGCCAGATCTTTGTACTTGTCTCTGTGATTGATAATGACCTTAACATGGCAAATTCCAGTGAGAAAGTCTGGACTGATTTATATTTTCATCTAGTCACAAGGACTGAAGGTGCGATGTTTCATTGCCTGTTCCTCCTACAAATGCTCCTTCTCAGGGCACACAAACCCAAGGCTTTTGCTTAACTTGCTCTCCAAAATCCAAACAAGATCTGAGAAGATTTTCTTCTACACCTGGCATTTAAATCGGATCCTGTAACTGACTCTGCCCCCTTTCTGGGTCTAATAAAGCTGCCCAAAGTGCTAATCATCATCATCCCATCACTGGGCTGGCAATTTTCTGAGTCTCCATGTAGGACAGACTTTGCCTCCAGGCACTTGTTGAAGCTATCTGCAGAAACACCACCATTGTTAGAACAAATAATTTGCCATAAACACTAACTAAACTTTATCATACTACTTCAGGGGACGCTAATCCGATTTAGGGATCCTGTAGCGATGAACAGCTATCTGTTCCTCAACAACCAAAGTTATAATTGCTTGGGACAGACACACGACAACTGCAACTTGTCAGGAAATGCGATACCACACATACCTTGCAATGCTTTTGGGTATGCTGTTGGAGACAGCAAGCACACCAATGGTTGTCCAAATAAGTTTGTGAAATTCTGTAACAGATAAGAATTTTGAAGTATTGATGGTCATTTGGCTTGCTTGTGGATATCCAGCAGGTTAAGGTACAAACAGAGACTGTTAACGACTAACGCCTGTCACACAGTTCAGCCCTGGCAGTAAATGTGACAACTTGACTTACTCACAGATCACAGCGCAGGAGGAATATAACCATTACATTTTAGAGCTACTATAATTCTCTCATTTCACTGTTACTGAGAGCAGACACTAATTTCATGGAAATATGGCTTTCAATAGTAATACGCTACTTGAAAAAAAGCACATTCCGCAATAAAAAGAAAAGCCATTGGCTTTCAGTTCAAAATAGATCTAGCATCTTTCCTCGATACCAACTGAACCATCCAGAGTGATTTATTTTCCCTTTTCTTTCTAGCGGAAGGAACTATTTCTGATGAAACAGAAGAGCCCAGTGCAGCAAAGTTTTAAATTAAATTTCCTTTAAAGTAAGTACATCATAACCTTCACATGTGCTATACTGAACCCTCATTTTACAATACCCATCTCATGGACCTTCTGCCAGCACCTTAAATATTGCCTAAGTGTGCTGCTGCAGAAGAACTGCTCCAGAAACCTCAAGCGATGCCTTTGTCCAGTTTCACCACCATTTATCTTGTAATAGTCTTACTGTGTATCTGTCTGGTAGGTACACTGATGGGTAATGATTATCACCAAGAAAAAAAAAGTTATTTCATTTACACCACCTCATCAGCTGCCGTTTATCCCCTCAAACCAGCTTTATGTAAATCTGAGGGCTTGCAAACCCTAGACAGTGTAAGTGATCACATCTGCATCCTGCCAGAGCACACACCCAAACCGTGCACCCAGAGCACCTCCGTGGACACGCATCGCTGCAGATCAGAGTCTTAAAACTGGCAGATTGCGGCTGTGAAGTGTGTATCACCACTGCACTGGCTTATGTATGTCATCAAAAAGCTCTTTTTTTTTTTTTTTTTTAATTCCTTCTGGCTTCTGCTTAATTCAAATGGACCTTTTCCTTCTGGGCAGTATATTTCAATTAAATCAATTTCCCTGAATGAATTTAATCTAAGTCTGCTAACTACTAAAGACAGTAATTTAGTCTAATCAAAATAAAACATTTCCCATATGTGACAGAGTGCTGACTGGTCCTAAAACCCTTCTACTTCATCAGGAGCCCAAGGGAGATTCATGGTGCTGGACACTAAGGTTTGGTCTCTAATGAAGAGAGGACGACTATTGTCATGAAGCCAGTACCTGCAGGCCAACTCAGGAATTAGTAAAACTGTATTACTGAGCAACATTTAAAACTCCAAGCAAAGTCACCCCAGACACTGCCACTTTGAACTGCATATGTGCCGGCAGGTTACACGTTCTCCAGTAACACGCATGCTTAGTGTCCACAAGCAGATTCCCAGGCTGAATTCCATCCCGTACCACCAGTCAGAGACCCAGACAGACTTTCCACACGCTCCGTCAGCAAGAACAGCAGTGCAATTAAACTCTGCCGCAGCTATAACGCAAACCCAAGGGTCACTGCTGTATCTCAGGAAAGGCGTTACTCACGGACGGTCTCTGAGCTCACTCTGGACTCTGTCCCAGCAGAGGGCAAGTCACCGCAGCCAGTGAGTCCTGAGCAGGGGAGACACTACTCGGTCTGATGCAGGACACGCTCTCTGGAGAGAGCTGCTTGTGCCAGTCACTACATCGGGACTATAGACCCAGGAGGGAAAGGCTTGAGCTTCCAGGTACCCGTCTCAGCTCTGCCCAGACTCTGCTGCCTGCAATAAACGGGGTGAGCCCCAGCATCTGCTCCCCACCACTTCCACCGCCCCAGCTCCACAGCAAAGCGCTGTAGGTGGAACAAAAGAACAGGGGCACGATAGGGCTGTGGCTCGGAGCAGAGGAGCACAGGGCACACCAGAACACCCTGCCCGCTGGTGCTGGTGGCAGCTCTAGATAAGGAATGCCCTACTTTTCAGTGCACAGACAATTCCAAAAAGGGTGAAATACATTTTTGTTTCAAGATTGATTCTGGTTTTTTACCTCAGTTATCCAAGTTTTCCAACAGAAGCACTGCTGCTTTTTAAAATGTGTATCATATAAAACTCCCTCCAAAAGAGAACTCCCTGTCATCTCCAAAAGAAGTCATTTCACGTGTAAGCTTTACTGGGTTGAGCATTTATACCACGTCACTGACAAAGGCCTTGCATTCTTACGGGCCAAAGATTTTGGTTTGGTTGGTTTTTTTTAAGACTTTGCATTTGACCATAACCTTAGACGACCACAGCGGTACCTGCAGTGGTACCTTCAAAAACACAGCCATCTATATTTAAATGGAAGTGTTGAAAAAAGTAATTCATAGCTTTGAGTAGATCCGCTCGACTTAATGTTATCTTCCACTCTCAGCTAAATACATCAGGGAGGAAGCTGCTCAAGTGCTGCTGATTTGACAAACTGGCAAGTCACTTCCTGGCAGGACTTTCAGCCATCCCCATCCCAGCCCTCCAGAGACAGGGAGGGGACGGGAACGCCTGCGGGAGAGGGGCTGCAGAAGATGTGTGAGCGGTTGCTGCTAGTGCCAGGGTGGCCAGCAGTGACATTTAAATGTCAGGACCGTTCCTCTCCTGTCAGGAAAGGTGGGAGCAGCCATGCAGAAAAAAGTCTGTACCCTGAGTTCAACTTCTCTCCAAACGCACAGAGACTCTTTGTTCCTGCTGGTGTTGAGTCCACGAAGCACCTCCCAAGAGCCAGCACAGAGGCACAGGACAGCACTGTCAGGACATGCTGGTGACAAGGGCCCAAGCACGTCAGCACCACAGAAGGACAGGCAGGAACTTACAGGGGCCAGAAAACACCGAGCCGGAGAATGGCGAGCTCTGCCATCTCCCTGCAGCTGAAAGCACACCGAGCACCCAGACCCCTCCCCACACACCTCCCTGCCCGGGTTCAATGGCAAGAGATTGTGAAGATGAATGTGAGTTCTCATGTAATCAATGTATTTTTTAACAGGGGAAATAGGGGTCCACACTCTTCTGTTTTTTTCTTTTTTTTTTTCCCCTTTTTTTCTCTCCTTCCTTCTCTTGTGAGATTCCTCACAATTGTGCCCACACGTTTCTGATCTGGGTCAGAGCTCCCTGCAGCCACTTCCATAATCCTGTCCCAAAATACTTCCAAGACTCCAATTTCTATAGCCCTTCCGTACAGGCAGGGCCGTTCTCTCCCAGCAGCTGCTCCATGCTCAGCAGACCAAGCACTGCCACCGATGGTCCAGACTGATGGTTCCTGCAGAACCAGGACAAGAAACTATCTGAGGCTACAGGTTTTGCTTACTGTGTGACCACAAAATCCAAAGAATACTCAATTATAAAATTTAAATGTAATACAATAAGTAAATTCTACTGTAACTACTTGACAGTTATTCTCCCAAAAGCTACAAATCTGCGTGTGGGAATCCACCCCCTCAGAAAGATGTTTTGCTCTCGTCTGTGCGCAGAGCCCTGGTATGTCCAGAGCTGTGTTTGGATGAAGGATCATCAGGAATCCCACACTCTCTCTTACAGACCTGACCCATTTGACGTCTTTCAAGGAAGGGGATAAAATATCCCAACCCAAAAACCCAAGCCGCGCTTTTTACCCTGAAACCAGACCAAACCCCCTCTTTATTACACTGGAATTAATGTCAGGAAAGAGCAGAGAAAAATAAATCCTTACCAAATCCGCATTTTCTCAGAAAGACAAGTAAACCATTCAAACTGTGTTTCCCTCCCTTTAAATGGGGAGGGGAATTTAATAAAAACCAGATTTGCACTGAAATCTAGGGCGCTGAAGTTAAATGGTGGAGTATTTAAAAAGCCCTTTGAAATGCACTACAATACACCAACCCAAAAACGCTACAGGAGAGGCCAGACCATCGCTGAGACTGTCAGGTAAAGTTCCCTGGCTCGATACAGAAATATTCCAGTCCTACTGATCACCGACACAGAACCTCTTGCTGGCTAACAAATGCCTTTCTAGTGAACGCCAGACGGTGGATACCAAGGACAGAACAAGTCCATCGGCCACTAGACGTCCCTGTTCCTCCTCGGAAATGCAGCTGCGAACCTTCACTTTTCTCACTGCACATAATGGAGCTATAAAAAGGAAGACAGAAGGAAGTGGCACTTTCCCCAGATACAGCCCATTCTTAATATTCCATTCATGAACTAAATAAATGTCAGAATGCTCTCCAGATGCGAGTGGCAACTGCAACTGGGAACTCCTGCTTCTGTATTACCCGAATGCAGACTCCCCCGGGTGATTTGCACGGAGCAATTCCACCGCCAGTGCACAGCCCCCCGGGGACAGGGCTCCCCGGCCCCCCTCACACCACTCTGCACTAACACTGCAGCCTCATTTGCCCCTCCTTATTTCCTTGGTTCAGACACTTTCAGACACAGACACCATGTGTTTTCTAAGATGGGGCTCAATGCTTTGACTCCTTTCTGTTGCTTGAAAGCAACTGAGTGTTGGACGACTGGAAAAAAAAAACCCAGGCAGATTAGTTATCTCCCTCCCCCACGCACAAACACCATGTCTTTGGTATATAACAAAAATAAACCTCCCACCAGAGACCTTGGAAATCTTGAACCTTTTTTCCCTCCAGGAGGATTTATTACTTCCCAATGAGCGGCTGTTCATGTGCTTCTCCTCTTGTTCCTATTCATAGGATCAGATCCTGACTAGCATGCACAACCTCAAAAGAAAAGAAAGACTGAATACAAACTGTTTAAAAAAAATAGCCCGTTAAACGTGTAAGCTAACTAGGGATTGACTCCGTATCCTACCACACCAGGAGCACCTTCAGGAGACTTACCTTATAGGCAACACTGTTTGACGAGTCCACGATGATGAACAGGGGCTTCCTGGTGAAAGGGTAGAGATCTCCGGGGTGAAGGCTGAAAAGAGAAAGGGACGAGGCTTCAGAGAGCGCTTGTGCTGCTGCAGGGCTGTGACAGCACACGCGTGTCCCACGCACACAGCTGCCCGTTCATCAGGCCCATCCTCAGAGAATAGCAGCCAGATTAATTTGGCATCCTCTAGAAATTGGGCTTACTAGCTCTTTCCCAACAAGAGATGTTTATCTTCTTGAGAACTCATCCACCACTAATTTGATTTTTTCCAGTAATAACAAATTTACATTAAGACACGGTAATACGTTTTGAGTGTTTAAATCATCATTTAGAGTTGCATATTCATTTCTAATTGTTCAGCTTTGAGCCAGTCTGCATTATGGTGTCCTGCACTGAGCAGTCTGAATTAAAGAGGCTTTAATATCTTTTTTTTTTTCCTAGTAGAGACAAATTCTGAATTTGCAGTTGCCACACGCACGAGACTCACCAGTGCATCTCCTTGTAAGACTGGTTTCGCTTGTGGAGAGCATCCCCATTTATAATGTCCCGGTTGCTATTTGTCAGGACACCGCCAAAATCATACGGACCTACAGGTGGCAAAAAGAAAGTTAAAATTAGCAGAGACAACTCACCTCTGTTATGGATTGAATGACTGTATGAAAGGGAGGAAGCAACCACAAATACCAAAGAACTAAGTAAATCTGAGCTAGTGTCATTGTAGGAGGGGATGGAGGAATGTGGAGACTTTACCAACTATATATCCAATTTTATGCATTTTTAGGATCTATCAAGTAGAAGCAATCAATCCAGCTTCATAACTTCTAAATTACTTATTTGCTATTTATCCACAAACTTAATACAAAAGATTCAAATATTGGCTCTTGTTACACTATACAGCAAAGAGATTAAAACCCATTCCACATTTCACACAGAAAAATCAATACTTTTGTAAAACTACTGTACGAGGTAGCACATTCTAGATTCAGAATTTGATCAAAAAATAAGGCTACATCAATCAAAACCCCTGTAGCCTCTCAGGCCAGATAATATATCGTCATCTACAGTTATAACACTGCGGAGGGGAGAAGTGAGAGCTCAGAGAAGTAATATGCTCTCAGTAATCCTAGAAAGTACAAAACACCTTCAAGCAGATTTCAGCTCTGCAGCAAAGGTTTATTTTTTTTAAGATTTCAAATACAGAACTCACAATTTTTGAATGCACGTGTTTTTAAGGTAAGCTAAAGAAATATTCTGCTAAGTTTGCGCAACTGAGCTACCCATCTGACTGTCTGATGGAGAGCAAACATTAATGTAATGGCTGCAAAGAATAGCAAATGCCCCACAAAAAAAAAAAAAACACCCAAAAAGTGTTAATGATAGCAGGAAATATTTCTGCCATTGATATGGGGATGAAATGTCACTAACGTTAGTAAACAAAGTATGAGCACTTCCTCATTCTGTTCTACATTTGCAGAGTTGGTTGACCCTATCTGGCCACCAATCGCAATTTTTTCAGGTTTGGATCCATCAGACACCTCTCCATTCTAAGGGAAGCTTGGGGAACACAAAGTCAGGAACAGAACAGACATTAATTTCGCGCTGTTACAGATGTCTTGTGTGGTCTGTCAGACACAAATGGCTTGCAGGCGATTAACAGTGCAACTTGCAGTTGCTCTCCCTTTTAATAAGGCAGAACTTTTTGGCCTCTGCAGAATACACCACCTTATTAAAAGGCTGCAGTGGGGATGGGAGTCAGGTAGTGAGAAGTGAAGTCTGCCTACGCGGCTCTGGGAGAAGCTGAGACAATCCATGCAGTGCGGTGGACAGAAAGCAGGCTTTAAAGAACACGGGCGGGTTAGAACCTATCACCAAGTTGCAGCAAGAAGTAAAATGTTAAAAGCATTTAAAAAAAAAAATCACTGCCACAAGCCAGAGCTGACAGGGATTTTTTTTTCCTTTAACATTTTGAGTGCTCTATAAATCATGCATCGGGGTGGACAGGGCATGCATCTTATAAAGGAATGCAAGTCTCAAAGAGATGAGGCGTGTACAATATTTAGGATGTTAAAAACTTTTTTTCTTTTTTTCCTTAAATTACAGAAATTGATTTTTTGACTGTTTGCTTCAGCCAGCCGGTTTTCAGCTTTTAGATTGCAGCTGCATCCAAATATTCGGCTAGGTTGCAAAGAAGAGGAGGATGAGGTGAGGGGAATTGTCAAGAATCATGAGAAGGGCTTGAATTGTCAGGCTAACCAGCGTGCAAATCCACCGTCCCTGCAGACGCTTCAGCCCTTCCACCACCCATCTCCTGAGCAGTGGTTCTGGTAGTACTGGAGATTGGAGAGAATCACCAGGTGCCATTTAGCCAGTTTATTAACTTTGCACTGATGCATCAACGAGCCACACGGTCTGCAAGACTGGTGAAGCTTTTAATACTTCAGATGCATCAACAACTGGTTATGTCCTTTGAAAAGGTCTCAGGTTAATGCACATTAATTAAAACACAGGGAATTAACTATGGTTTGGGGGGAAAAAGCTATCTTACTAAGTAGCTAGGAGAATAAAATTGACTTGTCTTTTAAAAGGAGCTTTGTGACATCTTTCTTGGTCACTTGTCCTGGAACATAAAGAGAATTCAAGCCCTGTTCATGACAGGGAGCATTCCTTTATTGTACCTTCACTATCCGAACGACCTGATGGAAACACGCCCGTGGCAGACAAGTAAATCAGCAGCACGCTGTTTGCAGGCAGCTCCTGAAAGTCAGAGAAGAGTGGCAAGGGAAGAAAAGCATAAGTTTATTTTAATACTCAATCATCACCTTCATAAACAGTCATTTAAGATTGGGCTGCTCCTCCTTCTGGCATCCCTTCACTCTGTTCTTCCTGTGTGTATATACTGTCCCCCACCACAGACTCCCCTTTAAACAGACACAGACAAAAATGGAAACTCATGATACGTTCATACTTTTTTTCCCCACACAGACCCCTCGGCTGATATTAGAGGTTCAAGTAGCAACTAAAAAGCATCTGCATCCACGCAGGCTCTCTTACTGCCCAGCCAGGTCTGGGGCTTTCCAAGATATGGAAACCAGCAGCTGCCAAGGTCTGTACAGACCCAAACTCCCAAGCAGTTCAGGATCCTAAAGGAAGTTCTTTATTTCCAAATACACCCTGGAGTCTGCAACATCTGCCTCTTCCCCCTGACCCTTCTCAATGGGACAATGAGCACAACACACCCAGGTTTCTGCACAGACCCATAAAAGATATCTATTTCCCACCTCTGTAACGAGCTGTCTGCACGAGGAAACAGATGCTTTTGATTTCTGCAAGGGGCTGAGCGCGCAGGCCCCCAGAACCAGTAAGGATGCAGCCCCCTCACCTCCCCAGCTCTTCATTTACACTGGTTTCTTGAAACAAACTGAAACTTGTTCCTTTATAGGATTCATATTCTGGCTTTACTGCTAAATCCAGTTGCCAACTCTTACAGTCATAATTAGGCATAATGAAGCCAGCAACTTTTTCAAATTAAAATAAGCAGAGCGACTGTATTAAAAAAGTCAACAAAGGTATAAACTACTTACATGGAAAAGAGCAGCGGGCAATGAAATAAGACAGGCAGGTAAAAACGTAGCACGTGCAGAAGGAAGCTACAATTCTAAGGGGACAGTGCTTAAGAGCGGGCTGTGCTTCTGTCTTAAAATGAATTTTTTTTTTCTTTCCCTTAACAGCAGTCAACGGGTCTGCCTTTATTACACTAATTACAGGTATGTATAATAATCCCATCTCTCTGAAGATCACATTGAATATTTTAAGAAGGCCAAAAAGGTTTCATTATCTCCAAGTACTCAAGATTATCTCAACCACATTTTATTCAGTATCACAGACCATTCTGATTGTTTTTCTATTACAAATAAATTCACCAATTTCACAAACCTTAAACGATGCTGCTAAAAATGTATAAAGCTGGCTAAAAGTTGGTTTATAAAGTAGATATTTGTGGGGGTTTTCCCGCCTGGCTGGTTTCTCTGTTGTCTCCTGTTAAAAAAAGACAAACAAAACAGAACACAAGCAGCCAATGACAGTGTGTTACCAGAGCAGTTTCGTAACTCTCTACATTTCTATTCATTAAAATGTTCATCTTCAACACACTTCCCACACAGGCAGGCTACCCATGCTGCATTGCCTACTAGCATGGAAAAGCAAGATTCACAGAGTCTAAACCACAACTTTGTGCTTTACATTTGTTACCTAAATCTTTCTCACTCTCTAAACCATCACCCAAGAAAAGAATGAAAAAAAAAATCACTCTTCATCACAATTAAATAAACGAAACCCCACATACTACCTTTTGCCTCCAGATAAAATATTTTTTATGCTTTCTCTGAAAAGGGTATTTAACTTCCAGATGACTTAGTGAGTGGATGGACCTATCTGGCTGCCTGACCACTAGAGGGAAACAGAGGAAGGGGTCAGTGTATGTGGACAAGGACAGGCACACCTTCAGAAATACCTCGGCTAGAGCAATCTAAACCATTTGGGAAATGATGCCCAAATATTCAATTCTGCTCTTTTTTTTTCTACTATGGAAAGTTTGCTAAGGAGAAAAAACCAACAACCACCACATCACAGTGGGGAAAAAAGAGAAGACACTACTTGGACCAAACTCCAGAGGTTTAAGCTACGCTTCACTGATGTCCAGTAAGAGTTACAGCAGCTTCACCACCCTGCTCTGCACAGCGACTGCACTGAAAGAGCACACCATTTAGAACAAACCAACCAACCAGAAATACCCAGTTAGGATGTTGCCAGGCTTGTCAGGGCAACGGAACTTACTTGCATTCCAGGTTTGTTCATTTGCGATGCTAAATTCATCGGTTCCCTTTCAAGTGCTTGCAGCATTCGGAACATATCGATTGTTAACTCGCTGAACTTCACCTGCAAAAAAGGCATGTGGTTTATTCTAGATACAGATTAAATGGTATTTCTTTGGAATTTTCCAGGTGACAGATTCAACTTCATACCAGACAGATCACTTTGTCTCTCAGGGATCTGTCAGTATCATCTTTGAATCTCTAAAGATCCGTGAAGGACTTTTAGAAGAACTCACAGAGGACAAAGTCTCTCACTGGTCTACCAGGCCAGCTGACCCTAGCGCAGAGCCCCGTGTCACACGTTACAGACTTCTCTGGGGTCAAGTGCTGCAGCCACTATATACTACGAATTCAGACAAAATCTCAAAAAGATACACCAACTATAGTTTAGATGCAACTCCCCTGCTTACCTGAAAAGAGGGAAGTCATGATGATAGTCAAGTTGTGCACACTTCATCATCTAAAAAAATAAGATCCTGAATGTCTTGAAAACCTCTTCCTGTTGCAGCTGAACTGCAACAAGCTGGGGTCTGTCATGTGAAAGCCTAAGACAGGCTTTTTCTAGACATATCCCACAGGCTCTCATGCTTGAATGTTAGGAACAATCCAGTATATGAAAATCAATTTTATCTGCTTAATTGACAGGAGGAATACAAGCAATAAGAGGTCAGTACCACAGGTCTAATATCTGATATCTCATTTTCAGCTCTTATTTCTGAGAGCCTCTACTTGCTGCCACTGCAAACATCACAATCAAAATATTGAAATGTTCACCTCTGTTGGAATCTCTATCATGTGATCAGAAGGGATGTCACAGGGGGAAGGACTCTGAACTCCAAAAGATAGAAACTATCCAAAGATAGAAACCCAAGTCCCCAGAACTTCCTTTACCTGGTTGTTGCAGTTCCCAATAATGAGCGCGTCTGCAAGAGCAAGCTGTCCCACTATCATCCCCTGCTCCAGCAACGGAGCTCCTGTTTCAGAAAGCCTGTTAGAGGTGATTACAATGGTGTTGTCATCATTTAAAACCATGACAGGGTCTGCCTAAAAAAAGCAACCAGAATAAATCAGGAATTCAAGAAAACGTACAGATTTGCAGTCAGAGAGAAGTCCAAAGGTCTTCTCACTTCCAGTAAATGTTTCATAACTGAGGCAGATTTTTTTAATTAATTTGCCATCCACATATTTGTATATTTGTATGCAGGCTGCAGAGTAATGCCTTACCACCTGGAAAAGCAACAGGTCTTAGGGACTGCAACCAAACACATGGTACAAGCACATGAAGGTACAGGAAATGAAAAAGACCAGAGTTCCTAAACTGACATTTACTCTGCTTCAGCTGTTGCTGTGCTTTCAGTTCCACCACTTTCTGAACACCAAGTGCAAACACAATAAGGTGCCCGGGTGTATCCCAGCTTCACGCTTCTGCCTTCAACACGTTACGTGACAAGGTCTGACTCGTCAGACACTTTAATGGCTCCCACTCTTACGTGCAGTGAAGACAGGTCCATGGTTCAGCTGGACAGAATAGTGGCCCTGCTTACCCCAGAGACGTACTGATACTAAAGCAAGTCAGAAGATTTTTACATTTACACTAACAGCTAAAAGGCAGCAGTGTTCTCACCTCAATAAATGCTGCCACTTCCTGAAGAACCAGGTTCCACTCCACCTGATCTTCAGTATTGAAACGATGAGTGTAGTCTTCAATTTCATCCGACAGCTCCTGATGTAAAAAGTTCAGAGACAGACACAGTCACTTCTTAAATGGAGAGGCAGGCAGGAACTTTACGATTTGGCTAGCTCTGCTGGCCTTTAAGAAGAATAATAAAAAAATAAGTTACTTGAGAACATATGCAGCATGCTTATGACTAACATGCCAGCCAAAACGCGCTCCTTCAGGGGACAGAATGCCAATGTTACACTGAGTTTTGGCAATGCAAAGTGTCTTCTAAGCAGGTTCAAAAGCAAAGAATATCTGGAGTTCAGTATAACTATCCCATTCACACACTGCTATGGCACTGGTTGTCGCCATAAACTATGGGTACTAAGGACTCAAATTTCAGCTTACAAGTAACTGGAAATACATTGAGAAAGTGACTGGCATGGCTTTTTTAGCTGCTGCTAAGCCAAGCCAGCAGTTCAAGTGAGCTCAGACACGACGACAGTACTGCAGCCTACACAGAGCTGTCAGTCCCAGAGGCTGCCGGCAGCACGGGTGGTTAAAGGGGACCTCCCTCTCCAGGCTGCAGCGATTGGAATATTTTTACTTGGCATTCAAACAATGCTATCACATCATTTGAGCTTAAAGTGTCTTTGCTGACTGATTCACAGAAGATATTCACTATGTTGGATGTCAGATACTGTAGAAAAGGAGTGATGAACGTTGGCCTGTGCTCTTTGTTGTACCTAAAGACTCGTGTTTACGGGCATTCAGTGCTTTGCTCCCACAGCAGAGGCAGATCCAGCCTCCCCAGGTTCATAATCACATCTACATCACTTAGCAAGGTTTAATTTGGATGGGTCTCTGGAAGGTGCAGGATGCAATCTAGACATGGAATGGAGCCATAGCAATTTGGAAGGGAAGAGAAATAAGCTCAGCGTTGAGCAATGAGACACCAGCTTCCCAAACAACAGCAGGGGAGACTCCACCAATGCCTTAAATCCACTACAGGAATGAAGATGTACTCAGTTCTCAGATGATCCCCACATGTTCAGATGAATAACAAGCATCTTACAGTTTATTCCTAATTAACTATATATATTTGTAAAGTTTTTTTCTAGCCAAATGCTCCCATCATACCAAATCTTTCCATAACTCTAGCTATATTATTCCTTCCTTCTGTGGCATCTGACAGCACAAGCAATTAAATGAGGGGGGGGAAAAAAAGGCAGCAGCTAACAGCACACATCTAATGAGCAGCACTTCAACTCAGACAGGCTATATTAGGGATTCCTTAATTAGCAGAAAAGCCCTGAATAATCTGCAACCTCCCACCCCTTCACACCTTTATCCTCATTGTAACATACCTTTACAAGGTCCTTTACAACATCCATTTTGTTGAGCAAGAGACAAACCACTATAAACCTCGCGTAGTAACGCAGCTTCTTCACCACTAATTCAGGCCTAAACACAACAACAAAAACACCACGGCCAAATTTAAGATTAAAACAGAACACAGGCAGGCAACAGGGGTAAGGGAGAGGCAGAGCTGAGAGCAGAGCAAGGCCGAACTCTCCACGTATTCCGAGTTCTGACTGAATTCACGTGGAATCAGTAGCTACCCGGCTGCTGAGTGGTTTATTTAAAACAGAGCACAGGGACATAGCAGACATCAAGAAAGGTGCAGCCTCCCCCTTCCCCGCAGCTCCTCGTATATCCTCAGACTCAAATGCTGGCTCCTCAGGCCCTCTGAGAGTTCCCACGCACCCTCTGACCCCAGTGCGTCGCACGAGGATCACAGCTGGCTCTGAGCTCACCCACCTGGGACAACTCAGAGATCTGCAAGTCAGCACAGCCCATAATCACTCATCTGTTCCTAAACTCTTCTGACAGCATCTAGAAACATGCTTGGTCGATCCTACCTTGTGTGAAACAGCTCAGCCAACTCAGACTGAAACTGAGAGATTTTTTAAGAGAGAAGATAATAGGATCAACAGATAACAGAACAAAGCAGGGAAACTTTCATTTTTTGTGGCACACGGGTGCACTTCGACATCAGCAAGACCAGAGATACGCAATTAGTTTAATTCCAGACGTCCTTGAACGCTTGTCAGGAAACTCCCTAACCATCTGCATTTATCTTGATGATGACTCCAGATTTTTTCTTTACTGTAACAGGAAAACCCAGGTTTACTGGCTAGAATGTAAGATCAGGACCCAGAACTGAGCGCTCTCTCCCTGTTCTTATTTATATCTATGCTCTTCACAGGCAGCACATTTTCTGCACTGCCATTACACAGCCCTGCTTTGAGTGTCCCTTTCTCAGTATAGTGTTTCAAAAGGAAGATGTTACACCTCCTGAAGCTTTTGGACCTCATCCCAGGCAGTCACAGAGGGCTGTTGTACTGCAGCACTAACTGATGTCCCCCTGAAAAGCCTGACTAGAACCAATCAGGTTCCTCTGCTTCAGCCCAAGTGCCCTACCTTCCAGCCACAGCACACTGAGTGCCAGCACTGACACTGCTCAGGACTCAAAATGACAAAACATTAGGGCTAACAGCCTCTAGCCAGGACCAGATAATAGAATATTCCTCCAGTCCTACAGCAAACCTCTTACTGAGGTTTTCAATCACAGCAGTATGATTAAAAGAAACTTCCTTCAACAACGCTAACGTTATCCTAGTGATGCTCCTACCATATATAGTTATTTAATGCTTTTATACACCACAGAATCACTGTTCTAGTCTTGAAAAAACAAGGGTGTTCCTTCAGACATACCTGTCTTCTTTGTTGACTTGGGAGTAGTAGGACCTCTGCCTAATTGCTGAATAGAAGGAGAAAGCTTCATTGAGATAGCTGGTTTCTGAAGTGCGCAAGCTGCAGAGGAAGACTCAGATTAGCTGAAGGCTTCAGACAAAATCTGTGCCAAACCCTCCCCTCTTGCCCCTCAGCCATCCTGTGCATCAATGCCAAAACTCCCTGCTCAAATAACAGTGCGCAAAAACCAGACTCTCTTTGTGCCTGCTGGTAAGACAGATTTCAGAGCGTGGATTCCATTTCAGATCACAATCCAGTCTGCCCAATTTGTACCCTTATGTACATGTGGACAGGTTAATTCAGAAGTTTAAAAGAACATTAAGCTCCCAAACGTGTAAATTCCATGTCAAATGCAGCACAGGTGGAAGACTCAGAGAAACCTTTGAGGCACGAGGTAAGTCCTCGGGCAGCATCAGCGTGATGGGCGATGTGGGATGGGGCTCACGGGTGCCTTTCTCTGCAGCAACCCCCTGCAGTCCCAGGGGCCTTCTCACTCAGAGACAGGCATCACGACTCGACTGATACACTGATTTCTCCAGATGCTTGCCACGGAGCTGCCACTACCACTGTGTTCCCCTACTGAATCCTTTTCTGTGCTTACTTACTAATAATGGTAATAGAGCTGCCCAATCTTGGAAGCAATTTCCCCAATTTGCCACCGCTTCAACCCATACCGATTGTCCAATACTTGTCTATTTTGCAAGAGAGAAAAGAAAGATTAAAAGGCATTCCAGTCTCAGAACATCACACCAGACAAGACAAAGAGCCGTTGTAGGGCCAAATTCAGCTTTGATCCCTGGTGTGGCATCCCCAACCCCTCGCAGAGCCAACAGCACTGCACACACACACCACGACAGGGACCATTTATCTTGCAGGAACTTGCAAGAGCCAGACATAAGTACATTGCACAAAATCCACACAACAAAAGGTCACAATTTCCCAGGAGAGCACTCAGGCTACGCAGCCGATGTGAGGTGTGAAAGCGCAGAGCCCACGCTGCAGCGAGACGCTTCACACCGTTCCAGATGGGCTCCGCGCTGCAGAAGCCGCCGTCCCAGCTTCTCCCTGGGAACGTGTCACAGCAACGCGCGCCCAAGTAGAGCAAAAGGTTTTGTTAAAAAAGCCACACTGAAAATTCTGCAACATTTTAATTCATTAGACTGTGAGCGCTACAGGAAGCGACACTATTCCCTCCCTTCGTGCTTGAATAACACAGTGAAATCATCTGAGCTGGGGCCCGCAGGCACACCAGAGGCTGAAGCTGCACTGAACTCCACACATCACGTCTGCCTACAGCACCCCCTTACCGATGTTGCTGTTGAAACTTCCAGAGTTTGGTGTAAACGTCAAACGTTCGCCCGAAATAGGACTGCCACTGCTTTTGCCCATACTGAGGTAAATCCCTGCAACAGAGAAGCAACAAACGCAGAGTTAGAGTGGACTCCAGCCTGCCCAGCCTGACAGCAGCACATTCCTGTCACCAGCAGAAGAGCCTTGTCCAGAACTGACTCAAAATGTTTTTATAACTCTTGTGCCCAGAACTACAAGAACCATCATTCCTGTGTTTCTCAAAACCTGCTGTTACTGGACTCCGCAAGGGAGTCCTGGTTGGCCGATGGGAAGTGCGTACGTTGAGATCTGACTGGAATATCCCCAAAACCATGGCACACGCCAGACAGAACATCCATTTAACACATACAAGAACAGCCAGTGTGTACATACACAGGAGAAAAAGCCTGTATTGCTGGGGGGGGACTACCCAGTGCTGTCTCTCAATTCTTGCCTCCTGCTTTCAGATGAATTCTCTAGTCACTTTTCAAACGCAAAAGGATTAAAGTTATCTTTATCAAATAAAGATCCCATGCATTTTGCAAATCTTCTGAGTGATTGGCTATATTTATGCACTGTTTGGGGACACAGAGAGCCAACATCTCCAACTGCCTGAGCTCTGCAGGCTCCACACACAAGGTGATGCTGTAACATTGGACTGAAGGGGTGAGGCTTAACAGTATTTTTCTGAAGCAGAACTTTTCCAAATAATAACTAGGCCTTTGAATACAAGAACTGTAATTCAACCACTTATCCAAAGAACAACAGAATTATTCGGGTTATTTTAGTGTCTGTTGCCAGCCAATATCCACCATCCCTAGGTCATACCTGAGAGCACTTGTCCAGCCACGGACTGACAGTGCCCCTGCATAGACCCCTCACGAAGAGCTGACTCTCTCCAAATGATTCAACAAGAAGGGTCCTGTCCAACAGCATCCACCATTACACAGACAGGCATTCACTTTTAAGTTATGAAACATATGGCGTATTCACAGTGTATTTCTACAGTATTTATTATGAACATATGACACAGTGTACACATGAGCCTGTTCTCTCCAGATGTGCCTGGGATTCTGGGCTGGTTCCTCCAAAGGCAGAAGAGCAGCAGCTGGATGCAACACTCTCCATGAGCGAGTTCACACCACTCAAGTGATTGGAGATGAGCAAAAACTGGCATTTCTGGCCAAATGCAGCCTACAGGGCAAAAAGGAACCATGCACTCTAACCGCTGTAAACATGCCTTTATCAGGGTTCCTCAATAGCATCAGAAGAACATCGATTAATCACTCCAAACAGGAAACGATCATGTTCCTATACACATTTTTCAACAGGTGATTGACTTTGCTAAAAGTAAGATAATTTTATAGTTACATGCACAGAAAGCTAAATTGGACTCTTAAAATATCATAGTAAAAAAACCCCACAACCCTACCCAAGAGCAAGCAGACTAATCTAATGGAAATGAGTTCATTTAGACTCATTTAGACTGATAATATTTCTTCCTACTCATTAAGGAAATAACCTTTTTTAAATGGATGAGGCTGTTCACTGTGTTTCAGAAACAAACCCTGTACCACCATACATAAATCAGCTGTGCAAATGTCACCAGGTCAGGCTGGCACAGGGATGCTCCCCAACAACATCCACTGGGGACGGCTCCATCACCCCCTAATTCATAGTTACCGATATGTCACCACCTCAGAGCTGTTTTTTCCATATCAGTCTCCGGTGCTATAAGGCTGATCTGCTGCAGCTCTGCTTTCCCAACTCCACTCAATTTCCACGCCACAAGATATTTCCCTCCACCTCCACCCCAAAACTATGGTGCATTCCTGAGGATTTTAGCTTTAAAGGGCTGTGCTCTCTCCATCCTAACAGAAGGCTGTCACCTGGGAATTACCTGGATTTTAGAACAAACATGACAGAGAAGACCAAAACCCCTCAGTCTCACTGAGCACGTTGGTTATGAATCTGCACTGCAGCTGATTCAAGGGAAGTAGAACTGGAACAGCTTTTTCAAGACAGCATAATCTTTCCTTTGATTCAAGAATTATTTCTCCAGGGAATGCTCTCTCCAATCACCAACCAACACCCAGTCTTCTGCAGATGTGCACAGAAAAGCAGCATTTTCCACTTCCGAGGCTGGGAGGTCGAGCCTGAGGGAAACCCCACCTTTTGGAAGCCATGCCACATCCTCTGGAGGAGTGCGACAGGCAAAGCAGCAGGCTGTGGTTTCCAGAGTCACGTACCAGAGCTTTTCTACTCACTGGAACTGCTTTAACAGCACCCTCGGTAGAAGAGGAAATTAATATTCCTCTGCTCATCAGCCAACTGTACTTCCCACACAGCTTGAAGGGACCTAGCGTAGCTGGTACATGTAAAATGAATCCATTATCAGCTATGACTCGTACCACCCTGGAAAACCATTCCAGCTCCTGCAGCTGCTCTTCTATGGAGACGCCGAGGGATCTGGGCAGGATTCTCCAAAAAAATAACATGTCCTCTCAAACTTGCAATTGGCTGCTCAACCCCTTGGTTGGTGCAGCGAGGGGCACACAGGAGTATAAACATGTGCTTCAGGGCACCAACATCTTCATCCAAACACAGCTTGGTACAAACACGAGCGAATTTAAAGCATTTACCACAATGAATGATTCACCATTTTGTACTGTTGTAATAGCTGTAAACGTTTTAGCTAAAGAAGATTGTTTACAAATACAAAACAACACTGAAATTGATCATTAAAAAAAAAATAATAAAAATGTAAGTTGCCCGGCACTAACTTAAAGAACGACTGAATTAGCAAATTGACTCAAAGAACCCAACAAGGAGTAAATTGGGTTTTCTGGGCCAAGCTGTTCAGGACATTTGAGCAAAGGTCTGACATAAGGAAATGAGAAAATACACCCTTCTCTCAATCACAGAGAAGTAGGTCTGTGCACAAATTAAGAAATAAGCAGGTAACTAATTGCTGATGGTGTTTATGCATATACCCCTCATCAGAGAGCTGATACACTCTTTATGCCTCGCCTGCATCCTCCGCTCTGCACCAGCCTGTGCTCCTGCAAAGTCCAGGCCAATTCGCTGCTCTGCATTAGTTTAGATTATATGAAAATGAGTGGCATTTCCCGAAGCCTGGGCGAGCGTGGCATGTGCGTGCCCAGTGCCACTGCTGGGTGTCCACACGGATATTCCTCACGCCCCGCGCTCGCCTAATTGCAGCTGGCATCGCCGCACAGCGCCATGCGAGTCCTCCGCTCCCCGGGGAACGGGGAAGATCTCCATGGAAACAGACAGCAGCACTTGTTCTTTTGATAGTATTCTGACACGGCTGTAATAAAACTTCATTTATGACAATACATTACCGTGGTTTCACCACAGATTTTTGCAGACGGGAGCTGCCATCGCTGCCATCCACTTATTGTTTTGTCTTCTGAACATCATGCATGTTGCTCCCACATATTAAGAAATTTTGCTGTGAGAAAATGGATGCATAAGCAAAAGAGGAATTTATTGCAGGTTTTTTAAAATCAGAGCAGAGGATCTGCATTATTTGGTGAGAAATAGCCCGAAGGAATACTAAGGACTCGGTTGATTGCAGAGTGGATTATTAGCACGGCTCCTCCCACTGAAGGACACAGGGAATACATGACCCAGAAGCAATTACACACCCAACTTGAGAGCCAAAGACCTTCGTTACAGCAAGAGATTTTGCTACTTCCAGATCTACAGGACACCAGAGGAATATGGAGAGAAAAAGGCCAAAGCCTTGCACTCCTCGGGGGGTGCGTGGCTGGGGACGTGGGGCACAGAGCAGGCAGTGGCAGGGGTACTCACACGTGCAGGCACCACCGTCAGCGCGACTGGAGGGAGAGGCAGCGAGAGGGAATTGAGATGCAGGGGAGGAAATGGAGATGCTTTGATGTAGGAGAGTTCTACCCAGAGGAGGAAAGGGTTACACACCTCATTACAATAGTCTCCAACAACAAAAGGAATCCATTACCAGTTTCTTGGCGTTTCAAACATTCTAAACTGCTTGGAAAGACAAAAACTCAGATGTTCTCAAAGGATGTGTTCCTCACACTGGGCACAGAAGACCGGTCCTTTGCCACATGAGAGCAGCTGGTGGATTCATTCCACAGAGAGTCCGGAATCTTACACAATTCTTGCTGTATAATCTCAGCAAAGACCAGCACTACTTGTGTGCTCATAATTCATTTTCTGCCAGTAGTTCATCCCAGCCATGCTGTTGGCAGGAGCCAGCTGATACTGGCTGCAAACCAATTAAAGGTGCTTTGGTTTGTTGGCTGGCACCACATGGAAGTTGTCACACAGGGACAACTTCCAGAGACGTAAAAGTGTTGAGAAAGTCCTAGGGACTCAGCAGTACACTTCAAAAAGGAAGGTTACAATAACTGGAAGCTTAACATTCAGAGCTTTAAATACATTCACAGTTTTGACAGGTGATAAAAAAGACTATTTCCTTTTATGTTCATAGGGTTGTAGTAATTAGAGGCTCCTATTCCCAGAGCCCAAGCAGCAGCGGGATAATGGCCTCGTGCCGCAGCTTCTCATCACTTCTAATAACCCACAGAGACAAGGAGGACACCAATACCCTCACAGTAACTTCCCTTGAGAAACCAGTCCCTCCCCAGAACCAGACAGGGCACAGCCTGCAGCATCACCCCACGCTAACAGGGTCCTGTTGTTTCTGTATCAGCAGCAGCACGGAACAAAACTAAGAGGTTCAACTTGCATTTTACCACAAATCTAGAAAATAAATGGTTAAACACCATCACCTCTTCTACGAAAGGACAGCAGAGAGACAGCAGTCGTGATTCTTGGAGCCCACTCAACGAGCAACAAGACCTTATAACCTGGGAAAGTATGATATTTGTGGAAAGTCTTTTCATTACTTAAAGTTTCAAGCCTCTCTGTGATACTGAACGCATTTAAGCACTTTTTAACATTAAAAAGAAAATAATAACTGGTGATAGTACACCAGGAAGAACTTGCTTTCTAACACGCTCCCTGCTTCCAGACTTTTTCCATGAAGGTGGCAAGTGGGAGAGGGGAAAGGAGAGAAGAGAGCAATTGGAACATACTTCACTAAGTTGTTCCTAACTTATAGCTGGGGGCACTCAAAAAGGGAGTGCAGACAGGAGAAAGAGAACCTCCCCCTTAGGTTATTCTAGAAGGCATGGTGGCAAAAGGATGGTATTGCTGGCACTGTGAGCATGAAGTATACTTTGGAGCAGCAACCTTGGCAGATCATCGCACGTTTTCCTCAAATGCTGTATTTGGCATCTGTATTGGGAAGAGAGGAAGGAAATGCTACTGAAACAAAGACGTGGCAGGCTGAGCCCTTGCATTTTTGGCAGCAGCAACAACTAAGCAGCTGCCAACACAGCTATAGGCTCAGCTCCCTGGAGCTCAAGTGCCCAGAGGAGGTTTCAGGAAAGAAATCATTGCTCTCCTCTCCCTCCCCCATCACTTCTTTTCCATGAAACGTGGTAGGCACAAAAGAATGGCATAAAACGCAGCAGCAAAGGTCATCTTCTTCAAAACAGAAGAAGGCAGCGTGCATCAAATGCATTTATTGTATTAGAGGGGAAGTAAC
The DNA here is from genome assembly GCA_013398155.1 of Pedionomus torquatus. NCBI lineage: Eukaryota > Metazoa > Chordata > Aves > Charadriiformes > Pedionomidae > Pedionomus > Pedionomus torquatus. The sequence goes on along the minus strand of VZRU01010132.1, from coordinate 152,650 downwards.
TGGACTAAGAATTAGGATACTTGCCAGGGTGAACTACACAGAAGAGAACAAACACTAACAGATGAGGTGCCTGAACATAATAATGCCACTTTATCCAGTCATTATGCCCTTAGGAAGCACAGGCCTTAAGCGTGAAGCAGTGGTCATGTTCAGTGCAAGAAGCAACTACATTCGGTGTCTCAAGTTACAGTGAGGACAGATGGAGGCTCCCATCTCGGTATGTTGTGATTTTCACAGAGCAGAGCTGGCTGCTGAAGCCCATCTCTCTAATTTTATTGCCCAAATTTAATCCAAAGACATGCTCCATTTTCTTTTCATCGAGCAGGATAAGAAGGTTTCTTTTTGGCAAAGTACCATGGATGGACACTAAAACTACATCTCTCATCTAGAAATCTGGAATGAGCCCTCACTGCCTCCAAGTCCAGAGGAAAACAGATGGGCTGTGGGTACCCTGCCACCTCTGCGATCTCAACTCGAGCATCACCCATCCAGACACGAACTGTATTTATTTGTACTCCACAGTGACTTTGGCCAAAATTCCAAGCCAGCTGTATCAAAAAGCAAATGTAATGACCTATATGGTCCTGGAAATCCCAGCCTTGGGATCTCAGTCCTTTTGCTTTGGACTCAGTTTCACGGGGTGCTGAGCGCAATCACCAGGAGCTCCTTGTCTCTGCTGCCCATTCACCAGATTTTGGAGCACAAACTGTTTGCTTTGGATTTGGTAATCAACTTCTAAAGCACATGAATGGATTATCAGTAGTGGGGGACAGGGTGGGGAAGGAATTAAAAACATCTTTGCTAACCATCTGTGTTTGAGTAACAGCAAGCTATATGGGCCCAAACATACACTATTACTCAGAGACCAGTAAGAGGCTGAACTGCCAACAAGATATGAGCTAAACCCCATGTTGTTTAAGACACCCTACAGCAAAGCTTAGAAACAAACCAGCTCCTGAATACATGATCTTTAACATGGTATATATTGACACAAACGGGGTGCCTGTGTCACTGTCCAAGCCCAAGCATGAATTATTTCCCTTGAATTCCCTTTACTCTTATTCACCACCTCATCGGTGCTGACACAACAGCCAGACTTTCTAGATGTTCTTGCAGATATTTTGTAAATAAATGCAGATATCACCCTTCTTCACCACTGAGATTAAGCATTCGTTTCACCAGATACATGTGGGCTATGGCTTGGATGTTTCTGTTTATCACTTCCTAAATTTCTCCCCAAAACATTCCCTCTCCCATTTCCTCCCACTTTCTCTTTCTTTTTTTTTTTTTTTTTTTCATCAGTATTTATCTCAACTAGGCCTGTACATAACTAAATGCCTTGCTCAGTTCTTACAGAATGGAATAGCTTCCTCACTATTTTATTCAGGGGTAGGATCCATAGAGATTGCATTTCCCATACTATAACATCTGTCCCCGATTCCAGTCCCCTACCTGTATCCAGGAGGACCAGTTCATGATGAAAACACATAGTCCCTCAGGCCACATGTAACTGCAAGAGAAAACGGCAGCTGCAGTTTGCAGAGTGGAGCTCCATGTACCCAAGACATCCACACATCCTCCCTGAACACTAAGGCACACAGAATGATTTACAAACAAAGAGAAATAAATCACTCTGAGCAGTGTGTAATTGTCAGAAAGAATGAATAAATAATGATAAGCCACCAGTTAACTAATTGCTCTATTCATCAACATTTTGCACATAAAACCACATCCCTAATAAATTTATTTCCTTTCTTCTGCCAGATGTGTGGCTGGTGTTTCACTTGCAATAAAAACCAGATTTGCACAGCACCAGGAAAGGGCATGGTAAAGATTTTCTTTAGGTGAATGAGATTTCAGATACAGGTTAAAGTGATCCTTTTCCTTCTTGCACTTCAAAAGCAGTTCAAGGCTCAAGCTTGCAATGGGCATAATCATGTCATCTGATATAATTATGACATCATGAAAAGAATGGTATTTTCTAGGGATTTTTCTAGTAAATTAATCAGTAAAATAAACTTAATAGTATAAGTTAATGTATGTTAAAGAGTTGGCATAGTTCCGCACTTTGTAATTCCTGTGCAGTATCAACCATGGTATTTCTTATATTTGAGATCTGCTATTGGAATGTCTCCTGAGATGGCACTTGTCTTTGTGGCTACGCACCTCACAGACATAACAGACCTCGAATACAATTCTTATAAATGTGGTGTTGAGCAGTCTTGCACTGAAGATTGCCAGGTGCATTTGAGATATCCAGCAGGATATACGCCTTTAGAGGGACTTTCCTCTTGGAATATTGCGCAAATACTTTCCTTGAATTGTGAGTTTCCATTCAACAAGTAAAATTTATATTGTAGGTACTAATAAAACTTCATTTTGAGTTTAAGAGCCTTTGGGTCACCTTTGGGAAACTGGCTGCCTGAGCAGATATGCAGACCCGTGGATGGGTCTGTGCAGCTGCATCTCTCTCTGGCCAGCCAAGGATCTCATCACACTTCACCTGGCTCACGTTCTCAGAGAAGCAGAGGAACCACACCACTACCATTGAAACAACCTCATTTGTAATTCTGCTAAAGAAGCTTGCCAGGTTAAATATTGTCTGGAAGTTTTTAGTCACTAAATCTAATAAATTTTCCTGCTTTTCTGGCCTAAGGGAGCTTAAATTTTGAATGGTCTTTAGTGACATGTTTGCCTACGATACTGAAAGATGGATTTGGAGGCAAAGGAAATACCTTGGAGACATATACGGGAAATGCTCCCTAAGCACTAATGTTTTCTGGTAAAATCCTTTCCTGTCTGGACCATCACTGGGATTACCTGTGGGAAAGAGGCTCTCAACTGCTCAGGCTAACTTTTGAGAATAAAACCAGATATTCATTATTCCCTCTGTTTCCTTGCTGGAGCCAGCCAGTTGTTGTGAATTACCTGAAGGCCTGGAGGGTTGAAAATGAAGTCATGAATAAGAATGCCTACTCCCTGCTTAAACAGTGATACCTCTTGACCTAAACTCCTGCCCTTTTCTTCTTCCTCCCTCTACAAATATTTTATCCGCAGCTGTGAAGCTGTTCTTTGCTGTGGTTAAAAATGTTAAATCTTCACCTCTACCAGAACAAGGAAAACTTGTGATTCTGAAACAGTAATTCTAGGAGGACCAAGAGTAGGAGGGAAGAGTAGCAGAAATTGGCAAAAGGCATTATTAGAATACTGTGTGGAAATGCCTGTAAAGTAGGGATGTCTGTGAGAAGCACGAAGTAAAATTGTGGAGACATCCTTTGGACCTTTACTGCTGTGAAGCCTACCAGCTACCAGGGCTAAAGCATGCTGAGATGGTCAGTTCTCAAAATATTATACTGTTCCATTAAGCTTAGAGATGAATCTTTATCAGTGAAAAAGCAAAATGTTTAAATTAAAACTTTCAAGTTAAATTCAGTTACGATCACATTTTCCAAGCATATGTCTTAGTTCCAAAATTAAGGTCAGGTAGAGCGGAAGCTGGTAAGGAAAAAAAAAGTAGAAGACTGCATTGCTCTTCACTAAAAAAAAAAGTTTCATCTACTATTTCCACTCTTGGAAAGCATCCCACACAGAGGCTGCATCAAATACTCAAACTGCAGTTGTCATAATAATATGGCTAGAAGTGGATTTAAAAGAAGATTATGGATTCATGTGAAACAAGTTCATTTTAGACATAACAGTTACATTCTACAATGTGGCCATTTGCAAATATCTATCCCTTTAAACAGTTTCAAAATTGAGAGGAACATGAGATAAGAACATATCCTTTGAAACTGGTGAACATTTACTGTGAACCCAAATCTAAATTTCACACAAATCCCTATATACAAGAACTGGACGTAGTGCCCTTGATCTCAACAATCTCCAAGTTCAGTCACAGTTAATTTATACTCACATCTGTTGTCTTAAACCCATCTTATTACCCCAGTCTTGGGATTTCTGGGAGATCATCCTACAGGGTCCCTAGAAGTTTTTTAAATGTCAGTTTAGTGAAGTAAAAAAAGTTGGATATTAATTCAATGATCAGTATATAAAGAATGTAAAACGCTGAATTTAATTTGTAAAACTTTATGAGCATATGTAATTTTGCTTCTGAGTTCACACATAATATATCTTCAATATGATTGAGAAACATAATTAAAGTTAAATCAATATCTTTAATACCTGTTAGGTGTAGAGCTGAATTTCTATTAGTATTTTTTAGTGCAAATTGAAATATTATGTCTATATTTCCATGCAGAAATTATTGAATTTACCTTTTTTTAAAAAATATTTTTTCTATATGATTAAAATTTTAATGAAAACTCGCACACTTTTAGTGATTTAAAAATCTTAAAACAAACACCAATCAAGAGGAAAGAAAACCAAACATTGATTATTCTTCCAGATATAACTGCATTAATCTAAATATAAAACAATACTTTTACATACTATCCAAAAATTATATAATTATATGGGAAAAAAATTCATTTTAGCCATTCACAGCCATGGCACAGCTCCAATGAAGTACCACTGTGCAGACAGCTTGGAAACCCATGGCCTTTCAACATAGTGCCCTTCATAACCTGCTCTTAATGAACTGCTGAGACCCCTGCCTAAATTACTAACTCTGGAAAAAGTGCAAGCAACTCTGGTTTATGGCATATTCTTTTGAAAGTACATACCATTATGTGCTGTGCATTTGTGAGTTGACATTTAAGAATCCGTCTGGGGAAGTAATAGATAATTTGTTTCACAATAACCAAATATGCTATATATATAAGATTTTGCATTCCTTTCTACTTAATGACGTAGTAAATTAGAATTTGGGTCCCTATGTCCCTAGAGGTCAATTAAATCAAATGTTTGTAAAACAGACAGTAAAATACTTTCATTCAATATATTTTATATTCCAAATAAACCAGAAGGCAATTAATCTAAGACTGTGCACTGCATACTAAACTTGTTCTCTTTATTTGACATTGTCACCTTGAAAATAGTTTGTACGTGGGGTATATTTTCACTGTATCCGATATGAGAAAGTCTACAAGTTGCATTCTGTTAATGCTCAGGAAGAAGGCTTTCATAATTCAAGATGTCTATTATCTTCACAGTATATGAGGATTTCATCTAATCATGCATGTATTTTATGGTTTTTACTATGACTAGTTGGAATTACCTGTAACTTCTGTACATAACATCTGTAAGTTTTGTTACATACAGATGCAATGAAAGAAACAATTGTGTTCAGAAGAATATAAATAGAAGATATGCTTTCTCTAAATACAAAGCTCAATACTTTTGGTGTTTTTCTCTTTTGTTTTGTTTTTCTTTCCCCAAATCCTTGCTTCTGGTAACTTAACGTATGTTTCAGTGGATTCCTGTGGGAATCAATCTGCCTCCTTTCCTCTGAATTAATAAGCATCTCAATCACATGTGAAATGTTACACTGCATAAACATGAAGGTATGATCAATAAATGACCAATACAGTCAACATTTGGAGAGACCTTGCAGAACGTGAGGTCATGCCTGAGAAGAATACACCAGGAAAAGTGTCTCCAGGCAATTGCAGTGATTTGACAATAATTAGGATATTGCTTTTACTTAGACACAAGTCCTAAACAACTCAACTGCCCTAGTAAGCTATTTGTAGGTTTGAAAAGTACTGTTGATCAATCTGTTTTAAATAAAACAAAGTCAAATTTTCTCCTGAATAAGCTAGTGAGAGTTTCATTGTTTCTCATGATTTCCATTTTACTCAAGCAGTACTCATTTTCACTTTCACTGATTTGGACAGACGCTGTTTTATCATTAATGAATATAGATTACATTTTCATTTGCAGAATTATAAATCTAAACTATATTCAAAAAATATACTGCAGAAGAAAGAAAAGTGTACCTTTTCCAAGCCTAGCATTCTAGAAGATGAAGACATTTACTTCCTCTATAATGCCTTTGTTATTACAGAAAAACTCAAGTGAAATTAAAATCAGCATTTTGTGGAGTCAGCAAGCACACCAAGAAGAAAATAGAAGGTGCAGAATCCCATAGATTTTTCACTTCACCATCAATATTATGATTTCTGCTCTTGCAGCTGCCTGCTGTCAGAACAGTAACTAGGAAACACTCATTGAGCTCAGCTGATTCTCCTGTACTATCTTACTCCCTCTTTATACTTCTATAAGATCTTGGTTTTGAATGCCCAGCTTCCATAATTTGGGACTGCTAGTCCTGAGAAATAAAGCCTCTATCTCGTATCTTTGAAGACCAAAACCAACCTAACCTAACCTAAAGTGGTAAACTTTAGGTTGTAAACAGGTAAACATTAGTTTGTGCAGAAATAGGCCTCTCTCATCAAAAGAAGTCTGCATGTCATTTTAAAAGTGCTTGGTCTAAGGTGAAATTTTTGTTTAAAATCTAACAGGACAATAATCACCACAAGGTCTGAGCAAGAAATCAAGTCCAACAGTCTATTCTCCTTCAAGGAAATATCATTCAATTATTTGCAAATAAGAGTTTATGTGGTCTGATTCTTCACAGAATAGCCACAGAGAATGAGACAATAGTGGCCTTTCTCACACTGGAAAGTACTATTCATTATGAGTGACCCTTGGCTCTCCAAGCAAAGACAAGATTTCATTTGGATTCCTACATTAAAATCAGAAGGAAGCACTGCACAGTGTATTGAGTATCCTGTGATTTAGGACATTCTCTGACTAAAGCAAAGGGAACTGCAATGCTTCTTTCCCATCCTGAGTCATACAGATGGAGACACGCTGTGTGAAAGGCACCAGTAACCACAGATCTCATAAAGCTCACAATCTGTCCTGTACATCTCAGAAAGAATTGTATAATTTAAGTTAATCAATTTAATTACGAAGTACTTCTTTTTT
>VZRU01010132.1:92669-145734 GCA_013398155.1 Pedionomus torquatus | reverse complement strand
GGGGGTTTTTTTTTTTTTTTTTTTTTTTTTTTTTTTTTTTTTAATCACACTTGCGATACCAATGGTAGGAATTTTGGACACCTTAAAGGCAAGAAGAGACTCTGACCACGAAAGTTCAGAGAACTAATCTAAAGAACACTCTTATTTCTCACTTTTCCCAAGAGCTAAACAACTAATAGTGTAGAAAAAATGAAATTCACCATATCAGTCAGATGTATTCATCTCCATCTATGTCCTCACTTGTTCCTTGCTGCATGTATTCATATACCTTTGATCCCACTATATATTTGTATATAAAAGAAAAGTTTCAAAGTATTTGACTTGTGTTGTCTAGCAAATAGCAAAAGAAAACCTGCATATTTGCATGATAAAAATAGAATCTCGTTCTAGGTTTTGGGCAACTCGACACAGTTATTTATTTAGACCAAATATTTTCTGCTACTGTAATGTGTGACTCCTGTTTCAAATGACTCCATTGGCCTTCTAAGGAAAGGTGTGAAATGTGAAAGGCAAAAGGAAACAAATACAGAATTCATTGACATCACTTTAAAAAAGAAATAATTAAAAAAAAAAACCAACCATGAAATAAATGAAAAATGATATCTCAAAGGAAAATCATGACCACATGCATATTTGGTACTTGGAAAATGTGTAAAATGTGGGAATTACGAAGTACTTGCAGCAATCTGCAGAGAACTCAAGCAGAAGTTTGGAGGAGACACTGGCAAACTCATCTGCAGGCATACAGATAATAAGTCAGTTGTCTGCTGCCACTTCAGATACTTTTCTTCATGACTTCATGCCTAATTTTGTCTTAAGAGAGAAATAGAACATTGCAACCGAAACTAACGCTCTGGCTGTGGACAGGGTACCTGACTCTGGTGGCAGCAGCAAGTCTTGGCAGACTTGCACAGGCATGAGAGTGGAAGTAACAGGAATGTGAGACGGCGTCTAGAAATACAGAAAACTCACAGGTGACTAAGAAACAGTGATTTTGGAGACCAATAACTTTCAGTCTGAGCTAAGAGAAAAAGAGGCTATAATCTGAATGGAGACACATAAACGTGAGGAAAATCAAAGTAAAATTCTTAATTACCATGTGAATTACTTGTCTTGAAGGACAAGAAGTGAGGGAGCCAGTACTGCTAGCAACATGTGGACAAGATGACAACAGCATTTGCTGAAGACTTTGATCTGGGATGAACCAGAAGTGTGGAACTATACTGGTTTTCTCCTGAAACCAGGAAGCAGAATAGTGCAGTAAGAGCATATTTAGTACTAATCTCTTCCTTACAGCTCATCCCACCTGCTGAATCAGCCCTCAGTACAGATATAAGAGCTAAAAATTGCGAGTCTCAGTAGAACGACAGAATTGCATGGGTTCCCATGCATGTCACTTCTTGCCATTGCTTTGTTTCAGACTAGAAAGGTCCACTTCGGTAAAGCACCAGTCTGAAAAGGCAGACCTTACTGTAGGAAAACGTCATCAACAACTGAAGACATTATATTTCAAAATCCCCACAATTAAAGCTAGAAAATTGATTATACTGGCAGCCAAAACTTCGCCCTTTTTCTCCTTTTTCGCCTATTGCAAACTTTTGTACAAAGCTAAGCAAAATGGCCAAAAAGCAAGTTATGAACCAAAAGAAGCAGATCAATAAGCAATCTAGATGCTATTCATATTTAGAAAGCTGCTGCATCCACATAATTGAAACCACAGTAACTTTGTGGCTTCCTGCTATAAATGAAAAAGATAAAAAGTTGACTTCTTGTTTATTTTACTTGAAGAGGTACCGTTCACTGCTTTCATAGAGACACTTTGATTTTTCTCACTGTAGGAAGCGTGGGTTTTGGTTCCTAACTAACTCAAATACCTGCAGGAAAAGAAAAATAGCTTCTTTTATCTTGTGCTCCTCTCCTTGTAGACAAAATTTAGCTTTTTAGATTTATAAAAATATATTTACAGTGGACATAAAACTTCACCAAACAGAACACATAGTAAGTTAAATGGGGATCCCAAAGAGTCCAGAACCCTTTCCATGTGCAGGAGAGCACAACTGATGACCCTCTTAGGTAAGTGTGATTGTGGAGTGAGATCACTGTGGTCACCAAAGATAGTGGCAAGGATGCAGCTGAGCCTCTACGAAGGGCTTACTGCCAGATGTGCTATCAGCCCAGTGCTCTCATTAGATGTGCCTCTGCTCCATGGAGTCTTCACTCTTGTGAGCGGCCTCAACAAATACTGCAGTAAGAGTATTTGTATCACTCCATCAATACATGGTTCCTGCTGCAATTACTTTATACCAAAAAAAAAAACCACCTCAGCTGAAAATGTATCATATGGTATATCAAACCCTATTTATACTTAGTAAGAAAATATTTTACTTTCTCAGAAAAATATAAACAAATATTAACTATAATTCAGCATTTAACACCCTTTACGGGAAAATTTTAAACCATCTGGGTCACTGTAATTCAATTTTAGTTTCAAGATACTCTTTAAATGTTTAAAATACACTTAAAAAGACATTCCTGGTACAATTAATTCAATTCGAGATGAGCCCAGTTGCAATAATTTATAAGATCATTAGTATGAACAAGGTTAATCTACTTTAAAAAAAAATCAAAAATCAATCCATGACAAAATCAATTCTTTTATACTCATAAACTGAAATCATAACCTACCATTGTAGGAATGCAAAAGAGAGTATCCAGCCTTTCCAGCATACACTAGTTGTACATATTCATTTCTTCTTACAGTAAGATCCTCTAGCTCTTGTAAAACAATTAATATTAATTATGGAGTAATTACAGTAGTTTTAGCTAAAATATTTAATCCTGCTCTTGAAATAAACTGAGTCAACCACAGAGTCAGTTATCGAGATGTAACTGAGAAACAGTGATTTGTTGAACTGTAGCAATGTGGTCATTTAGAACTCTTTGTTCTTACTTTAAGATTTCCCTGTCAGTCAACAACAGCAAAATGCAGGAAACGGAACCATGGAAATGAAGCAGCCTGTTTCTCAGTTACTCCTCCTTCAGCATTTTTCTTCACTTTTATCCCAGCCACATATTGGTTAATTCTTCCCTCTCTTTACTCTAGCCCAAATTTTTAAATATTTATCTGCTATCCATGCTTGAATTACTGAATCTATTTAAAAATATTAAACTGCAAAGAGAAAATATTTTTTTGTTACCTCTTCAGAGGCCACAGCTGTGAAAAGCAGGTGCCTCACTATAGAAATTCCTAATGAGGGTATGTAATCTGTAATCTTCTCTCTTTCGGTAATTTAGATTTCTTTAAACCTGTATTAACATAAACATATTGTTTGTTTATTCTTTGTAACTGCATTAGCTAATACGATCTGCTACAATAGATCTGGACACTAATACAGGGTATGATAATTTAAAAATACACATTTAAATAGGTGTCAATTTTAAAAGAAAATCAAGTTTGCTTATTTTTAAAGAGCTGCAGCAATTTCAGAGTAAATCAGTAGAAGTTTCTGAAGCTATTCGACATTCCTCCATAGTCTATTAAGAGAAAAACTCAGAAATGACACAAAGACAATAAAAAAAAATATTACTACTTCACCAGTGATAAAGACACTAATTAACCAGACAAAGCTGTGCAGAAATTTTGTTACAACTTTTCAGAAATTCTGCCAGATAAATGAGAAAACTCAATTATCACCGTACTTATCAAAGGAATTCTTCATGTGCAATATCATTTTCATATGACAGGTGGTTTTATCTCTCTGTTACTGTGACAAATACAGAAAATATCAGAAGAATCTAAGTGAAAAGGGGGAAATGCATTCTAAAGCTATTTTAATAATCTATCAAGCTATTGTGCATCTAAGAAAAAGAAAATCCTTGTAATAACATGGTAAATATTTTCCATCCTAACTATTGTAAAACAAGAGTGCTCAAAAGGTAAGTAAATTACTTTCAAAATATTGTTCTCTTAGCAATATAAGTTTTTACAGTTAGAGATTTCAATTTTAACACGTCAATGATATGTTGACAAACAACAGGAAAATTGGTTTGCCTTTTTTTTTTTTTAAATAAATATTCCATTCATTTAAAGTACAAATGAATGTGCAAATAAAATATTATATTAAATAATAATCTTTTTCTCTTTCTTTTTCACGGAATCAGGGAATTTTAAGAGTTGGAAGGGAACTCTAGAGATCATCCAGTCCAACTCCCCTGCCAAAGCAGGTTTGCCTAGGGCACACTACTCAGGACTGCATCCAGGTGAGTCTTGAAGGTCTCCAGAGAAGGGGATAATGAATGAATTTCAATTCATATGCTCCATCCATACCCTGCAAGAAATATATGACATGTTCTGTTTTCATGTTTCTTTCATGGATTGATCCAGTAAGAGCTCAGTGTAGACAATTCCTGTACTCAGACATGTCACAGCTGCCATTTTGCCCTAACTATTGGAATTTTTAATAAAATTTACTTGATATTTTGCCTCTTAATAACTGTATTAGGCACTTTTGGAAATCTGAAGCTGGATTTTGCACAGACCACATTTGAAAGCAACAAGTGGACAGCAGGTCTAAGTCAGAGTGGGGTTATTCTCTCTCTACTCGTGAGTCAAGAGCTCTAACTGCAATCAGTGTGGCCAAGTGTCATTGAAATGTACTCATGCATGAGAGCCTGTAGGCTTTGGGCATGTCCTCAGGCACTGTGTGGCTTTCCATCCAGCTTTGCGATGGGATGTGCTAACAGAATACATCAAATAATAGCCAGACTCCCAGAGATTTGCTGAATTGTCTCTACTCTGCTGGACCCTCTGGATTTATTCCTATTAGACATGGGAAGTAAGTGACCCTAAAGTCTTACTCTGAACTGAAATTTATTATTTCAGTCACATCAAATATATTATTATTTCCTGCTGTAAATTCTCTTGCATTAGTTGATATATAGGTAAAGCTTGTGACACTATCTGATATATTTTAAATTCTCAGGTAATATAGAAGTTAAATTAAATATTTATGAGTTTCCAGTGAAAAATGAGAAAGGCCAGGCAGAGCGATACAAAGCAGTACCATCTATTTAAACTGATGATAGCAACAGTAATACACATTTGTCCTCGTATAAGTAGTTGTGTTCCAAGTTATAGTCCAAATATTATTTCTATTATAAATGTCAATCAATATTTAGAGAGTTAATCCTTATCTAATCAAAGCCTTTGGTTCTGATATTTTTATTACATTAATTTTAGCGGAACAAAAATAGAACCTGTCTCATCAAAATAAAAAATGTCTCTATACTGAAAATTATTCCACTGCTTCCCACTTCAAAAGCAAAAGTTAAGTTTCTATTTATAGAGTCAATTACATTTCCTGTGTCTTAGGATAGATTTCTGTAAGCTGGCCTTTGTCTTTCAGTGAAAATTATTCTCTCAAAGCTGCTAGATGACTATTAAGGACTAGAGAGTACAGTGTACATCAAAACATTAAGAAAAATAATCAAATTCAGTGTTCTCATAAGAAGTGGGTGCATTGGAAAAGATTACATTTGCTGCAGATATTAATTTATACTGGATTTTAGAAACCATATTTGGAAAACAGCTTTCTCAGTGATTCTCAGGACTATAAGAGTCTGAAAAGCGTGTTTTAAAGATATAATTGAGAAAGACAGGACACAGACACTGCATCTGTTACGTCTCATGTTGTCATTAGTCATGTAACCACAGGTGCCTTACATTTACCACACCAAGCACCCGTACTGTACAACTGAGAGAGTTTATTTTCTCAGTCTGTAATAGTCCCATAACTGCCTACTAAAAAGGAAATTCTTCTTTCAAAAATTCTGGTTTAGAATAGCTTCTGGGCAGTGTTCACATTGCAGGACTTTCTTGTTATTCTTCTTTTATAGAACAGATATTGAAATCCAAGAACAGAAAAAAAAAAAAAAGAATCTTTCTATGGTAAATTTTCTTTTATATTTTGAAATTTTGCTCGCAAATCATTAATTTATTTAACAACTGTGTTGAGTATCAGATATTTCTTTTGTATATGATACCTCTAGCAGAGTCTGTAGTAAAACATTCACTAGGACTGCAAATATTGGTGGCAGAGGGTACAAATGATGACTAACAGAGTTCCAAAGTAAGACTGAAGCAGACGGAAACTAGAAGTGTGGCTGTCACATGTACGTTTCATAAAAATCCAAATTCCTGGTTTTCACTCCAAGTTGAAATTAAAAACCAAAAAATTCTAAAACAGTTATGTACCCAAATACTTGTCGGAATACAACTGAAAGGAAATGTCATGAACATAAACTAAAAGGTGAAGAACAGAAATCTGTAATTAGTAGAAAATAGATGACTAGCACTTAATTGCCTCATTTTTGAAGCGGAGGGACTTCTGAAGGAAAAAATACAACCTCTCGATCATACTAACAATATTCTGGTTTCCCAGGACATAAATGAAGCTGATTTGTAAAGACATTCTATGTGAACTGGCAGGCTGGTGATACAGTTTACACATTTGGAATATAGCACTTACTTGTTTTGCTTCTCTATCATCATTTCATTTGCTTCCCATCATCACCTGTCTTGAAAAAAATAATTATATATTAAAAGTTCAATCGCGAGTCTACAAGTAATTGCTAACTTATATCTGAAACTAAGAAATAAAAAATTTGAAAGACATTTATGGTAAACACCGGTTTAGCACTTATTTTAGGAAAAAAAGGCTGGAGGGTTTTTTTTTCCCTAATCAAGTCAAATACAATGTTACTCCAGAGAACCCACACACAGGAACTGTGTTTTATCAGGGTAGATTTTCCTTTCATTCTTGTAAAATGTTAAAAAAATAATCATTTTATGGTTTTGTAACTATGAGGTTTTACAAAGTTTATTAATAAAAGAATGCGACAAAGAGTTCAAATTACTAGTTGCTTTTGAAAAGAGGAAACTTATGTTCAAATCTTAGGGGCAATGGAATGCTCTCACTCCTAAAATGACCTCTTTTCAATATAAATCTATTACGTTGAAAACTACTTTTAATTAACTTTTAAATTAAAATTAGTTTTAATTTAACTTTTAATTCAAGTGTGTAGAAACGTATCTGAAAATAATGTAATTATAATATATTTTAACTCATAAATTAGACCAATATTGATAATGCATGTAGAGAAAGCGTAAAAATTCAATAACAAAAATGTTATTAGTGACAATATTTTATAAGCATCAATGAAAATATCCCATGCTGAAATCCATAGATAGAGTTTTTCATGATTTGATAGTATGTAAACATCATAGTTATGAGAGTACCTACATGGAGAGACTGTATTTTTAGGCAACACTGATCTAATCCTATTTTCATCAGCTACTTGGAGTCATATATGTACCCATATAAGTATATACACATATTTATGTATATAAACACACACACATATAATATACATGAATTAATATAAGTTTATTGGCAAGGAGAGTTTATGGTTTAGTAAGTAAACATGTTTAGAACTATGTACCCAAATATCGAACCTATACCTGCAGCATAAATGTACTGTAAATAAAACCGAATGGTTTTTGTCTCTTTTGAGTCCTAGGAGACAGGTCACCCTCTTCTTTCCCTGTCTGCTTGTCAACTGGAGTAAGCGGCAGAGAGATGGAAAGCAGCTTTACCATCATTTGTCACTGCAGAAGACATCCTTTTCTCCTTCATCATCCAGTTTTGAAAAAGCAGGTTATCTCTGTCTCTTCTAGCATACAGATGAAAGACAACCATGCTTTTTGCTGCTTTTGTAAGTTTTTTTTCACTAGTAACAGTTTCTCAAGTATTTAAATTCTACTGCTTTTTCCAGCCCTCCTTTACCCTTTTGCCCTAGCAACTGATTTTGCATTTATTTAAATGGCATTTTGGGGATGAACAATAACATTGAGTCAAACAAACAGTGCTGAACTCTCTAGGCCATATGCACTAGAAGCCAGGAGTATCTTCACATTTTAGAATGACAAAGACTTTGGTGTTCACCTTGAAAGTTCACCACGGGAGAAGTAAGTTTTCCACATTTTCTCCAGATTTTGTTATCTGGCTGCACAAATGCCTTTTGTATGGAGTTCAGTGAGCAGCTCTGCAGGGTCACTGCCTGGAATTCAGAAAGGAAATGGTTCGTTTAGTAACTAACCCTCTTTTCAAAAGTGGCCAAAGAAAAGGCTCAAAGAAAAACATGAGACTCCCATAACATATAACTTTAATAACATAACCCCTTTTAGTTGTGGAAAATATACAGAACACTTTCCTGACCTTTGTTAGTTCTCTGGTTACTGAAGCACTTCCACAAGATGATTTTTAGTGGTCAGGACTGCAGTTCCTCTAGAGGACACTAAAAGGAACAAAAAGAATTCCAAGACAGAAGTATTCTCACTGTTTCTTATCAGCCCTGTCTTTAACAGATTAAAAACTCAGATTCCAGATTAAGTGCATTGAATTTGCGTCAGACACATCTTTAGAGATACAGTTTCTCTTATGCAGAATATGTACTCCCTGCCATCCTTCCCAAACACCTATTTGTTGTTGTCATTTATTCCTTTTTACTTTTCAAGTTGAAATACTAAGGCAGGACATGTGTTTTGGCTTAGGATAGAGTCAACAAACATGGACAAGTAAGCACTGGGTTCTGTCCTGCTTCATTGCCTGAATTAGTACAAGTAGTCAGAAAAAGATGAGGCCCTATTTACATTTATCCAGTTTGGATATAGCATTGGTACCTCACTGTTTTATCCTTTCTGCACTGTACTGTTGGTTTAAAAATCTATGAAATTGAGGTGGAGGGGGAGTTGGAACATCCACGCTATAGGGATTTTAAAACATGTTATGTATTAGCCTTATATCCGTGAACATGTCAGTAATGGAAGGAAATCCTCCTGTTGCAATGAGATTTTGCAGTTGTTACATGTACAATTCGTTTGCAGAAACTGAGCTGAGCCTGTTATAGAAGCAATGAAATAAAATGTTTTTCCAAATTAAATGTTCTCGGCTTCTCTAGTCAGTTGCACATTTTAATTATGAATCTAATGAACTGTAAATGTGACATCAGAATTCTTGTCTAATACCAAGAATTTGGTTTTAATTAAAAAATAAAACTATACCAAGCAGATATGTTTAATGTTTATAGTACAATTAAAATATGCAATCAAGCTTGCATAAAATACATAATTGTAGAATATATTTACACAATATTCTCTTTGTTTAACTAGAAACTATACTAGTTTTTAACACCGTACTAGAAAACCGACTGAGAAGCTCTCCTAACTGCACCATAGAGAAACTCTTCTATAACGACTCTCTGCTGCAGCATCTTGACAACAGTTTCCATGAGCAAAGCAGATTCCAGTTTGAACTTCTAATTCCATGCACCGTAATGGTGTCCCTTTTCCATATCTTGCAATGTCCTCTCAGCTTTGCCTTTTTCACATTTAACATCTCCTGCATAACCCACTCAGAAATGACTGACAGTTCAATTTGAGTTGCATTTACACTGTATACAAGGGGAGATATGGTAGCATGAATGTTGGGGGAAGGAGGACATTATTGCCTTGGACCAATTTAAGCAGGTTTTGCATCAGAAAAAAAGAAAAAAAAAAAAAAGTAAATTTAGTTGAAATATAAGGCCATACAGGTTCTGCACAAAGCAAGGGGAGTTTGGCATCATGTACCTGGGTTTTCTTTCTTCTCTTCAGCTCTTGGTCAGCATAGCATTTTCAGACATTTCTATGAGTAGTGCTGAGGCTACCCTGGAGATGTGAGCGAGGGATCAAACAGTAGCATTTGAACAAACAAAGTGTAGATCTTTCACACACATACTATGGAGACTGTATATAATCTCTGGCAGTGCAAATCACCATTTCATATGTCTTCCCTTGGACTTCTTTGAAAATGGACTTCTTTTAATGCCCATAGTTCCTTGAAAGATGATCGCCACAATCTTCAAAAAAGTATTCAAGGTCATCATTGCAGTACAAAAAAGCTGATTAAGATATAGAGTCAGCTCCTCAACCCTCCTCCAGAAAAAAAAAACCACTTGCATTGTACTGCATGAGTTTTTTTAACAAATCCTCTCTGTTTAGACCAAATGCTTTAGAGTATGAAAAATGACAATCAGATCTCCAAAGAGACAAACTTAAGTGGGACTCAACTCATCTTCTCGGGGAATTAACTCTCAGCTGCCTAGGTTTTGGTAACCTTCACACTACTCAACCAAATGTAGAGGAATTTAAGAAAAGTCTGCCTCCTACTACCATACACAATTTGTTTTATTCTATCTCAATTAAATATCTCTGCAACCAAAGGTACATACAGACATAGCTTTATACGAAGACTCTGAGAACAGTACATGCCAATGGGGGCACACGTTTGTTTCCCAGGAATATGAAAGGGTTTGAACACTGATAAATCAGAGATGCACAAAGTTTACAGTACTTTTAATGTCCCAACATCTGTGATAGGGAAAACACAGAAAGGTTAGAATTTATGCATTTTAGGAGAAAATACTTAAAGGAATTCACATTAGAATCCTGTGTGACTGGAGAGACATGTCAATTTTTATATTTTTAAAAAATCCAGAAAGGGGAAGTTCATTTTCAGAAACCAACCAAATTATCTCATATTTCAAAAGTGTCATTACAAAACAACCCAGAACAGTGGAGTAAAAAGTGTGTTTTGTGAAGTCATTGGATTTTGTGCGAGCTGGATAAGTGTATTCTGAAAAAGTTAACCATATTTATAATATAGTTATTTGAATATGTATGCCATAAGATGCATGTGCCCTTTGGTTCCATATTTCTTCAAACAAAACAAGGGACTGTTTCATTTATCAGAACTGCTGAGTGCCTAAAAAGAGCAAAGGTGCACTCACAAACAAACTCACATTAGCCTAATTAATACATAGGTGTAATGACTCCTTAAGAGATATAGTAACTAGTTTGAAAGGGAAGAAATGAACAGTGTTTGTACTGCAACTGAAATAATAGAAGAAAATAATTTGAGTAGGCAGCACAGTCTAATACAGAAAGGAAAAGGAATCATGGACACGATAGCTTTAGTGTTGTTGAAGACACTAAGTATAAAAGGGTATTTTTTTTAAGAGACTAAGCTCTCTCTTGTGCCATATTTTTTTCTAGAATTCATTTACTCAGTCTGTGAAATGTAAGTAATTATATTTCTATTGTTTTGCAGCATGTAATACACAACAACTTATGTTCTAAGTGTTTTTATTTTTCATTTGGGTTACTTTGTATTCCCATAATTGGCAGGACATTTATGAGAATATTTTCAAAATCCAGGACACTAAGTCTTCTTTATAGAATGGACATGATAGTTTTGTAAGAAAACATTCTCTTCAATGCAGAAAGTGTCATGGAACTTCATATTTTGAGTCAGAGGAAGGTCCCTTTGTCTGAATCTTTTACATTCCTCATTTAACAAAAGCTTCCGATTTTTGTCTGAACGCATAAGTCCATGGAGTGGCTAATGGCCTTAGCAACATTTTGCCCAGGTCTAATCAAAGCCATGTGTTACTCAGCCTGCACCTGTGAGAACTGAAGCACCAGCAGCTCTGAACAAGACAATTTGGCTCATTTTTTCAGAGTGCTACGATAACCCCATTGATACAAGTACTTTGTTTTGTTGAGGAAAGCCATATCAGCTACATGAGCAAATTGCCCTGGGAGGCACTTGAAATTTAAGGGCAAGAATTAAAGTCTCCTGCAAGCAGTAACACCTTCGACAGGGCAGATCACGGTACAGGGTAGCTGGTCATAGACAAGCAGAAAAGAGAAACTCAGTTCCACAAATTCTTGAAGAATCAACGTGCAATAACAATTTGAAATAACGATTTAATTGAGAACTAACTAAGCTAATACACCAGTTGAGAGAAAGAAATCAGACCATAAATACAAGATGATAAAACAGTAAATTAAGCCCAGATATTAAACAGAAAATTGAAATTGAGGAGGTGGGAGGGGTGGGTTTGATTTTCATAATATAACTTTTGATGTCAAAAATGTCAATAAATTCCTAGTACTTCTGCAAGGACCATCTTCCAAATTGGAAGGCACAGTAAAATCAATGTCTTCCTTATGCTGTTCCCAACATACTTTTAATAAATACAATCACTGACAGCATTGGCTTAAACAATTTATACAGATGGGGTGAAAAAAACATAAATGACTGGAAAAAAAAAAAAAAAAAAAAGCTATCTTATTCCTAATGTATTATGGTTACTTCTGAATTTGCTAACTTTGGGGGTTTTATTTCCATAACTTCCTTTGCAAATTCATGGTTTAAAAGAGATAAAGTATTTTTCCTGCTTACAATCACATTTTTTGATTTTTTTATTTGACAAAGAAAAATGTGGTAGTTACAAGATTAAGTTATAAAAAAAATATAAACTTTTTTGGTTCAAGTCCATTTGAAATTACAGTGACCTTGGTTGGACTTTTTTTTTTCTTGTTAAGAATTTGATGAATTGGTTTTCTATATTTTATTTTTGTAGAAGATGTAAGTTCATTTAAAACTTTCTTGGGAAAAAAAAAAAGTATATCATTTTATGAAGATATTTGAGTCAGTCAAATATCTCAATTAAACAAAATAGTAAGCTGGTGGTTTTTCTACAATAAGTCTTTACATAAATATCGTAGGTTCAGATATAAACGCTATGGAGCGCTGACCACAAAGTATGACAATTGAAAGACATGGAATTTCATCCCTGGTTTCTATACTGACCATTTCTGCTCTGCAGGACTAGGGAGTACATTAACTCAAAGTGTTTTAATAAGAAATGTGTTCATGAACACTTATAAAATCTGGTCCTTAGACGTGAAAATCATTCAAATGTTTTTAAAGTGTAAGACTCCAATTGCATTTAAGAACTCTTTTTCACTCCATTCACATTCAACTTCTTTTTAAATTTTTTTATATTAGACTAGAATAATATTCATTTCATATCTGCTATATACTTCTATAAAAAGCCAGATTTGATCTTCGACTCAGGTTTTGGAGATGCCTGCCTTTCTCTACCGATTGTTTTTATCTGACTGTTTTAGCAAGACAAAGATCAGATTGGGGCAGCCAGAGTGATAAATTCTACAGAACTAGGAATAGTCAGGCTTATTTGTTAAAAAAATCTGATCAACTCACCATTTTTTTCCACATATGTTCAGAATAATGGCTTACAGTTTCACATAAATATAATCAGAAAGACTCAGAAAGAAAAGTGAAGAAATGTCACATAAACTCCTCAGAAACAAACTAGTGTAAAAGGCATTCATTCATTAATCTGCATTCTCTAAATGTAAATCAAACCACAGAAATATCTCCTAACATACCATATACAGTGTGGGAACCTCACTAATATTAATTTCTTTTTGCTTTTTTTGTGATGTTACCTCTAAGATCTTAAAAAAAAAAAATAATTAAAATATACAATATACAATTATTTTAATTTCTTTTTCCTGCAACAGCTTGGAATAACTCTTTGCAAACCATGATAAATCATCATGGAGAACATAATTCTGAAAAGCTGAAGGGGAAATAAGATCAACACCTTTGCAGTTATAAACAACCAACAAACCAAGGGAAAAATACCCATTTCTATAGATTACAACTGCAGGGAGAAAAACTGTGGATCCCTGGAGTGATTCCCAAAGCTGAGATGGGTGCTCACACAGGTCATGGGCTACAAGAGGCCCCTCTGGAGTTGTAACCACCGAAGAAGTGCCATTTCATTCTCTACCGTCTAACAAGAACAGCAGCGATGTCCTTTCTTGAATGCCAGTGAAAAAGGCTGAATCAAAATCTGGAAGCATGAGCGGGTGGGTTGGAAAAACGAAGAGGTAAAATGCCAGTCTTCTATGTTCAGGGAGTAACAGAAGGAAAATAAAACAAACCCAAATGTCAAGAAGTTACATGTCCTCATAGCCCCAGTTCTTTCCCTGCTGAATAACACCACTAATTTCACTAAGTCATCATTGGCATAGCTGAGAGCAAAGTGCACTCCTTTGCCCTTTTCTTTTTTTTTTTGCCTCCCAGAGAAAAAGGACTTTGATACAAAACTAATTAAAGTGCATAGGGCACTTTTTGGGGTAAGCCTTTAAATGGTGCGAGATAACTGGAGACCTGTCCTCTTCACACATGGGATAATAGAACTTGCAGCATTTACTTAAAGCAATAATGAACTCTTTGATCCCTGTAATCATATAATCCAGAGAAAATGATTCTTGACCACTCAAAGAATAAGTTCCAAATGATTATTAGTCAACTGCAGAAGACTTGTTTTAACCTGATTTGCCCTATAGACACTGTGCTTTAAGCTTGGGAAGCTTTTTCAACCAAAAAATTCAATTAATTTTCATTCTAATTTGTTCTATTTCTTTTTCCTTAGTCAGTTGCTTGATTTTTACAATACTAAAAGTGACTTAAACAGAGCTTTAACTGAAAAGTTAAACTACTGGGATCAATTCTTTCAACTGGACTTGAAGCTAATTACGCTCTTGTCATAGAATCATAGAATCCTCCAGGCCAGAAGGGACCTCCAAAAGGTCATCTAGTCCAACCTCCCCGCAGTTGCAGGGACTCCCCCAACTAGACCAGGTTGCCCAGGGCCTTGTCAAGCTTTGCCTTGAATATCTCCAGGGAAGGGGCCTCAACCACCTCCCTGGGCAACCTGTTCCAGTGTTCTACCACCCTCAGAGTAAAGAATTTTTTTCTAATATTCAACTTAAATCTACCCTTCTCCAACTTAAGTCTATTACCCCTCGTCCTATCCCAGCAGGCCTTTGTGAACAGTCACTCCCCAGCCTTCCTGTAGCCCCCGTTAGATACTGAAAGGCTGCTATTAGGTCTCCCCAGAGCCTCCTCGTCTCCAGGCTGAACAACCCCAGTTCCCTCAGCCTATCTTTGTAGCAGAGGTGCTATTTATTTATTTTTATCCAGTCTCCTAAAGCAAGTAATATACCTTGTGGACTTGAAGGAACAGATTTGAAATTATTATTGTAAACCAAGGCTTTATAAGTGGAGAGCAGACTTTCAGTGGTAGTATTCAGATGGAAACTCTGTTTGAGGAAACATAGTTCCACAGTCTTATTCCTAACGGTGGGAACTGTCAAAAATGTAATCTCTGTTAAAAGCAGCAATGACAGTCACCACTGCAGAGTGGAAACAGGGAAAAAGACCTTTTGGTTGAAGAGTATGAAGGGCAAGTCTTTTCCTTGTCTGTGCCTCAATCCAGTGAAATTTTGCACTATAAGATCTGTTAGTTACACAGGTTTCCAGATATGGCTTCAAGATTTCACATGATTTCTGTAACTCCCACCTTTAGTCAAAAATGGCCTTTTCAGACTGCTTCTGCAATATTTGGGAGACAAATTAATAATCCCCGTAAAAGCTAAAAACAAAATGGCAATTCCATCTCGGAATAACTAGGCTTCAGGCTTTTCTTGCATTCACCACCGAAAGGTAAAGAAACATCAAAATATTTTAATGGAAACAATACCGGATAGAATAAGAATAGACATTGAAATGGGTACCTTCGGGTGAGGAAAATCAGTCAGCAATTCCATTGCTCTTTTCTTTACATTTGTATAAAAGCTAATATGCTTTCCCTCTTTCCCCTCTACATATTTTTGAAAGAAGCAGTAAAGAAAGAAAGTCAATTAAAATTGCTGAAGGTTTCCGAACTCATGAAATACATACTTCTGTTTTGCAGCACCAAAGCTACAGGGAATATAGCGAGTGCTGTACAAAAGCCAATTGACCAGAGCCTCTAAAGTTCTTTGGGGGCAGAACACGTCCTGAAAGGCATGAAAATTAAATTGGCGAAATACATATAATAAAAGGATCTGCTGTAGTGGAGTTCCAAAGCATGTCAGATGGCTAGCAAGCCTTGGTGCATCTCTGCTAGAGCGTGGATGTAACTAATAAAAGTTGCAGAGATTAAGTTAGTCATGGCTTCAGTTCAGTGGCCGAAACTACTTGGCTTGGCAAGGGCAAACTCAAAGCTGGGTAACTGAGTGTGGTGCAGTTGTAGAGCAGCACTGAAATGGGGCTGAAATACTGAAATACAACCCCAGTACAGTAAAAGCTTTCCCCTTGATCAACCAGAGGAAGGACTTGAATCTGGGTCTTCCACATTCCAGAACTGCACCCTGACATTAGCACAAGTCCATTTTCTCTCACTAATCAACTATGAGCAGATGAAACAGTCTACAATGCACAGATGGGGAGTTAATTTCTTTTTCCATTGTGTTAGCAATACTCTTCATGATGTGGTAGCAGCTGTGATGAGAATGGTAGACGTCCCCAGTCTATGCTTCATTTAGCTCCTGGATTTCAAAGGCATTGCCCTGGGTTGAGAGTGAAAAGTCCTTTCAGTGCTGAAGTGTGAACTTCTGAAGCACTGTTAAATTTCAATAATTTTTGGATTTCTCTCTTTTGTATTCTATGCTTCTCGCCTTTCTAACATCAAAATAGGACCTGATGACTTCTAGAGCTCATAATAAGCTCTATTTGCTTAGACTCTTTTCTTTAAAAAGGGATTTATGAAAAATTATTAAATTAGCAGAAGAAGAGGGTCAGGCGGCTACAATGGCAGAGCACACATTCCTGCATTAGAACCGTGGCGGGCACAGATGTGACACTGTGAAGAAGATCTGAGTCTAATCTGTGTCTTGGTAGAAGCACGTGTAAAAGCACAAGTGAAGATTGATTCCTCTGAGCATTATAACGCTTCTCAGAGAGTCCCCAAAGAAACCTGGTTGCATAATAGAAGTATCCAGCTGTCTAGGTGGCAGAATTAAGCAATGGAAAAAAAGGCATGCCATTTATTAGGCTAAATTCCTTGACGACTCCTTCATCTTTTTTTTTTATAGAGGAAACTTACTTCATTGATTGTTGCAAAGGGAATGTTTTGTTACTCCCTCTTATCCTAACTAGCCTTGTCTGAGTTTCAGCCCCAGTTCTTTGGAAGGTATGAGATACTCGTTTACAAAAAGGAGTAGCACGTTAGTATGTGCTCCTTATCTCAATTACATTTGGCTTTTGCTTAGAAAGTCTGTGTAGGTATCAAACTGTATTTAACATAGAATAATATTGACAATAATTTTTACAAACTGTTACAAGCCCTTACCAAAATCTAAATAGAGAACAGCACATGCAACCGCTAACTGGGTGGCATTTTATATCTAGGGAATATGTAAGTAAAAAGAGTATACCTTGTACTGGTGAGATTAAGAAAGCAATGTCCAGGAAGGAAAATGACAGTGCCGTGGTACATAGGTTAGTAGTGTCATTTCAGACAGTTGCCCTGCAGATAGCTCCCTGCAGTCCTGGCTTAAACACTAGCAATATATCCACCCTACTTTAAATAGAGAAAGCTATTATCACAGCGGGGAAAACTCAAAGTGTATTTTCAAGTGGAAGACTAGAATACTGATTTTCTATTTTATAGAAATTATTAGAATTTAAAAAACAATATTAAATTACACAATGAAAACACATTTGGCGAGGATAGGGACAAAGTCTTAAGGCAAAATGAAAATTTATCTTGATTAACATAAAAGAGTTTCCAGGTCTGAATCAAAAATTTGAAAAATAAAGCAGTTGAGGTTTTATGTTAATCTAATATTTATAAATCTAATTTCCATGTTACAAAGAATCTCTCAGTGCTTGGCGTATTTTAATGAAGTAAGATGAAGTGTGAAACTCTCATTAAGAGAGATGTATAGCCCTAGAAACATAAAATTTTGTTTAGATGTCCAGGAAAGATACTTCTGCTTTAAAGAAACTTTCCCCTAATTAGGCACCTAAAGAACAAATGGATTTTAAAGTACAATGTAGGCTAGCTCCTATTAACAGCTTTTGTCAATGAGCACAGCACCAGGACACGGGGCTCCCCTGACCACGAAGAGGTGCAAAGGCATAAAACATGTCCTAGTTAGGAGAATGAATTTTTCTCACTAACTATTGCAGAGCTTGGAACTCATTTCAGCCTTGAAATGGAATTTGAACATTTCTGAAAACACTGAGCCTAGTACTTATTGCTTAAAATTTTTGAAAATATATTTTTTTTTCCATATTGAGACTTTTTTTGAGGTTTCTAGAACAACAAAATTTAAGTACTGTTGGAGGACATTTCTGCAGTATCTGATTTAAGCTCTACTTCATCCTGGAGCCACCTCTACAAAAGTGTTCTTCTGTTCTGTTCTTCTAGAAGATATTGACAGACGAGACGATATGTGAAACCATGTTATCATTTTTCAGAAAAAATGTAATTGTTCCAAGTAAAAATTAATATAACAAGGAACATATATGGGGAATGTTCATACAGATCATTGTTGTTCAGGCTGTTAGTCACAACACAATGCACACCTATGTCTGTGTTGGGAATTGGCTAGGCTTTTATCTTGACGAGGTTGATCTCAAGCAAATGTTCTGCCTTAGTTCAGTAAGACTCATTCAGTGTAAAGGAAAACCTGTTCTGTACAGGCTGAGTTCTACTTTAACTAAAGAAATTAGACTTTCTCACTCCGTATGTGAAAGCGAAAAAAACACTTTAAATTAGATTTAAAGCCCTAGTTATTTGAACTTTTGTTAGGTGTTTTGTTAGGTATGTGAAGCAGCATGTTTTTATGAAAAATATATATATTGAGCATATAGCACACTAATGACCTCTTGCTTTCTAACCAGCTATCACCCATGCTATCAAAGCTCTGTATTTTATCATGATAATTTTCAACAACTTTGATGAGAACTCCAAAGCCATCATCAGATCAATCAACAGAACCCAGCATTGTTTCCCATATTTTATCCAGCTTTTGTACCCATTCTTTCTAAATATCTCACTAATAATTTAATCTTTATTTTATCTGCACTGAACTCTTGTTTTTAAGGCTCTATCCAATTCAACAGTGCTACAAATTTAGTAAATTAATGACTCATACCTTCACCTTTGTCACAGTTCTTGTCCTCTGGCCTTCTTGAAATTTCAGGGCACGACCGAGTGGTTTGTGTATGAACCACCAGAGAACTGCATTCAACCAACAGCAACTAGAAAACAAAAAACTAATTATAATGTTGGCCACTTTCAAACTAAGGTCTCAGACAAGAAATCTCCTGAATAAATGTAAGTGCGGGATCACATTATTCTCATGAGCAGAAGGTAATACAGGGCCAGTAGTGTCCTTAAACAATATTCCTTTCTAAACATCACAGCACAGATATGACACAGTCTTCACTACGAGGAGGACTGTATTTTACTTTAGCTATTTAATGCTGTCATTGCCTTATCTCATAAGAACTTGATGATCTTGAAGGTCTCTTCCAACTCTAACCACTCTATGATTCTATCTTGAGGTAAAAGCAAAATGAAACCTGGTACAAAAGAATTCATGCCTTTTACTGATTTAACATGTGTTCTATAGAATATCTCAACAGTAAAAGGGGATTGTTATATTTCTTTCATGAATATGAAAGCTTCATAAGTCATAGGCATCACAAGTGTCTTCAGAGTTTGAGAGCTATTGAGCTCAGTCATGAGAAAACATATAATCACTTTTTACTGGTGAAATATTAAGTTTATTTTATGAGAAACATTTTTTATTGATTATCATTTCAAGAATAGCAGACAGCTAATAAAGCACTCAGGAGCTTTTTGTCCATCTTTCTATCATACCATGTTGAAACTAAATCTATTGCTTCAGGGTTTTTATACATTAAATAGATGAGCTTAGAAGTTGTTTAAGAGAATGCTTATCTATTTAAATATCTAAAATATTTTACTTCTTGTATCTTAAAATGAATTTGCCTGCCTTTCTTCTCTGAATAAGCATTTTTCTTTGTAATATATTTAGAACTTTCACCACCAAACAAAATTATTACAGACTAGAGTTGATTCTAATAAAATTACCTAAAATACAGTGGGCTTGAACTGCTCTGTTGCAGGTCCTGGTTCAGTGAGGTTTATAAATCCTTTTTAAGGATTTTTTAAGGGTACCTTTTTAGGGAATAGCACACTGTGCTTTCTGTATTTAGTGCAGATATATAAACTAGGGATTAAAACAAAAAAAAATCAGAGAGTTATTACGTGAAAATTAAAAGAAATTCATTAGTGTAAAATAAGACATCACTGATGAAAAATGCATTTAGATGAGGAAAATTTCAGGAAAAGAGACTGTACAAAAATGAATGGAGGATGGAGTACTGCCAGACTTCTTGAGATAAACAGGATGTTATGGGAGCAGGGATGCTTACAGGCAATGCATGGGTTTGGAACTTTTATTTTGCACTGTCTTTAAAAGCAGCTACACTACTGCTTTAGAAATTACAAACACGCATCTTCAGCCTAATTTTCATGGCATGTTTGTATACAAAATTTATTCTACCACAGTGTGAGATGCTGAAGCTTTACAAGGTGACAGCAGATGAGCAAAGTTCTTGTATTTCAAAATTGGATTCCCTAGAAATTAATTGAATTTCTAGATTGAGGATTTAAAACTTCAAGTAATGCATTTTATTAGTACAATCATTGCACACAGTGGATTTAATGTACCTCTCCCGTTAGCAATAATAACATACCTCTAATCTGCAGTGAACTTGTAACTGTTCTGTTCTGTGGTGTGGAAGGCTCTGACTCGGTTAAGAAAGTCAGGGATCTGGAATGCTTGACTTCCTTCCAATGTAGTCAAATCAGCTGCCTATCAAAGCCCTTCAAAAGAAGGAGCTTTCAGCTTTGGAGGCATATATAAACCAGAAATGGATTTTGAACAGAGAACAACTGAGAACAAGCAAGAACATCTTGCTGTGACAAAAAAAAAAAAAACCCAAACATGAGTTGACCAAGAATTATCCTCAAATCAGTACAGTAGCATTATTCTACGCCATGGGAAAGTGAAAGAATTCATATAACATGTTTCTGCCATACAGAGCTATGAAATGCTTCCTTAGAGGAGCCTAAATACCAGTTGCACCTCATTATTTTTATTTATAGATGAAAATTGTAGTCCAGATTAATAGGAAATTTGCACTATAATTGGAGCTGCAATTCAAGGAAGAGAGTAGTTTAGAAGCAGAGACAGAAAATAAATACCACTATTTACTCACTCAGAAAAGAATTTTGACTCACTATGGAATGGGATTTTCAAAAAGCACTCGACACTACTTTCCCGTTCCTCTGAACGTCAGACAAAACTCCCACTCAGTTGATCAGACTATTTCTTCCTCCACTAACTGCTGTGGGTAACTGTTAAAGATAACTTGATGCTGTCTCTTGGCCATAACAGAAATAGAGTATCTTTCCTCTTCTCATGTTAGTTTTTTCATCTAGTCAGCATCATAGATTTCAACAGATCTATTACCTGTACCATGAAGGCCTGTCAAAGCAGGAGGTTTATTCAATTCACCTGGAAGCATAAATTGCTGAATACATTGCAGCACATGAAAGATAAAATTCAAAGTGTATCCTTCCCTCAAAAGGCAAATAGACTTAGATCTTCGCACCTCAGTTCCCCTTAAGTCTAACTTTTTCCTCAGTGAGTGTAGCAGACAAGTTCTGTTGACGTTCATTAACGTTGACACTTCAATGAAATTAACATGAGTTAGCTAAGTATCTCCAAGCAGACAGGCCCTTGGAGACAGAAGCATCAAGTGCCACAGGCAGTAACTATAGAGGAGATCTACAGCTTCTTATGAAACCCTAGAGAGAAATTCTTGTTCAGGCTCCTGCAGTCAGTACCAGTGACGGTATTTAAATTCCTGTGCTTTTGGTTTGTGTGGCCCTAAAAAAAAAAAAAAAAAAAAAGTTAACTGGAAGAAAGTATTTTTAGGAACTCTGTGAATATCGTTTTACTTTTTTGGCAAAATTATGCACTGGATAAAACCGGTTAAGTTCCAGAATAAATTGTATTATGTGTCTTTTTTACCAACAGCATAAGAAATTAACATTGAGACCTATCATTAAAAGTTTGTTAAATACTACAAAACAGTGCATGGAAGGCTTAATTCATGGAAAGAAATAATGTTCATTAATTAAACCACGAAACTCAGTTTATTGATGAATTTATCCTCTGATTTGCCTTTTCTGTGCATTTTATTTTCCAGTACTTCAATATCCAACTGACCTCTGTATTTAATAAAAGCAAAAATATTTGAGCATAGATCCTAAATGAAACCACTTGTGCATGTACATATGCATTAAAACATCTAATGTGATCTTAGATTTTCAGCTGTTTGAATGCATTTTGTTATTTTTAATGAATGATGAAAGGAAACTTTTTGTTTACATAGATGTTCATGAATTTTAATACTGTACTAGAAGGAATTAAACCAAAGAGCACATCTAATATGGCAAGACTTCTCATGGACAGCCACCAATGATACGAATTTTGTTTGCAATTTTTTCTGAAATGAGACAATCAAGACTTCCCCAGTCACAGCCTAATTGTGGTATAATAAAAATGTGAACTCGGGATATGTAGCAAAGCCTTTATATAAAATATAAGCATGTTCCAGAAATGCACTGAAGTTTTAAATAGCTTTAGATGGATTTAAATACTATAATATAATAAATTACTATAATAACATATAAACCAAAAACATGAAGTTAAAAAAAAAAAAAAGAAAAAATAATTTTGAATAATAGTGATCATAAACACAGCAAAATTTGGTGAAATTACTAATGAATTATTTTGTCCTGATCATCCTTTTCTTCCTCATCTGAGTTAATGTTGGTCATTTACAGGAAAAAAAAAAAAGAGCTTTAGAAGTTTTCTTGGTTAACAGTATAAAGATTTTTAGTTGCTTATAAGTGTTATTTTCTTAGATTATTTTTCTAAATTCTTAAAAAAAAGGTCTCCAATAAGTAAAAGACTTGAGAATTCAGTTGTGTCTGCTTTAAAACTTCTAACTTGGGCCACTATTTCTTATTGTCTGACCTTTGGCATTTATAACACTGCTGATGGAGTACACCTGAGAATTTAATCTAAGCTGCTTTCATGATAACATACAATATTTGCTAGATCCTGATGGAATTTATATTCACTTCAGCAAATTCTCACTGATTTATAAGTCTAGATTTATTTCATGTCTCTACTATATGGCATATTACTCATCATTTAGAAAGTTAATACATTATCATATTTACTCCGCAGTACAGTTTATAAAAATGCATAAATTCTAGATGGAAAGGAACTGCCAGGGAAGAAAAACTTTTCAGCGTCTCTGACTTCGGTTACATTTGAAAATACACTACAATGGCTGGAAGTAATAACTTATAGGAAAGACTGCCAGTGAAAGATGTTCATGTACATGATTAGAGATTTGGTAATTGTCTTTGAATGAAACATAGAGAATTACCAGGTTCAGACACTTCGTTAAAAAAAAATGAAATAAAATAATAACTTCTGTGTATACCAAAACTAAATTCTACTGGAAGACTCAGACCACCTTGATTATCCAAAAGAATGATGAAACAAAGGTATATATGCAGACCCATTTCAAACACCACACTGATTTTTCATTGCTGTAAAAGATATTTCAGTACTAGGATTTTCTGAAAATTCTAGTCTTATGAATCCAACTTCAAGTATCGAAATACTTTAACAAGGACATTCATAATTTGAAGTCTCTTGGGGTAGTGTTACAGTAAATCATCAGCAGTAGGCTTTATACCAACTAAACCAGGAAAAAATCTAATTAACTATAACAGTAACAATTCAACAGTGAATCTGCACATACTTCCTAAGTTCTATCTCTTAAGTTCGTGTGGCAGTCATTTTAATTACTGAATATATTTAGTCATCAGATTAACTATTCCCCATGGATATAATTCACAGCTATTATTTAACTTATAAGTAATATATGGAAATATATGTCACCTGTATCTTCTTAGCCCTGTTTTGCATAGAAATTTCAATGGATACATTCCAAACATGATTCTGTTCTTAAACATCTGTGGTGGCTAATCTATCAAAAGTAAGGTAACCTGCTAAACAGCTTTCTTGCATGTCCTCCTGATTAAATGACATCCTATAATCTGCTACACAGTAGAAGATAACTCTTAAGACATCAGCTGTGTTTATACCTATGCACAGCTTCATAAGTTGTTGAAGAAAAAAAAAAAATGCATCAAATTGAGAATTTCCTTTCTTTAGAAGAGCAGTCTAAACCTGTGACCCATGGCTCAGTGTTTCCCTGAGAGATAAATTTCATTATAAATTCACCCATTTAAAGCATTTGGCTTCCTGCAGTGACTATATTCAGAGAAGCAGGTTTAGGGGGTAGAGAGGGTTGTGTCGTATTTTCTGTTTGTTTGGGGATTTATATTCAGTAACTGTGATCATCCAATCATGAAGACCAAGATCACCAAGGCATGTACACATGCAGTGATGTATGTTTGGAAAACACAGACTCTTCACCCAAGGAACATTTTTCATTATTAAATGGAAGGATAGAAATCCCTTGGGTACAGTGATCCAACTCCGTGTAGACATGAGTCCTGTTCAGTTTGCCTCTGTGTAGTACTGTAAGCTGCTTTTTAAAAACTAATTCCTCTCCAAAGTTACAAGATCTTTCTGATTTTCATTTGTCTTTTGACTGGAAACGGGGCAGACTTGAAGGTTTTGTGTGTTGAGTAATTCTACTAATTACAATGATGAACCCAAAAATTAGTCATAACAATCAGCTGTGATGCCTTGGCCAGAGACATTTAAATAAGAGCAGGGCACTATCCAATAGTGTTTGTGTGAAACACTTTATATCTAGCAGAGATGTTCAATAGAAGAATAACTTAGAATAGCAAAGAGGTAGGATTTGAAAGAATTGCATGCATAACTGACCAAATGATTTTTTTTTTAACTTTCCCTCTGTCTGAGTTTTGTCAGCTCTTCTCTCTGAAGCGTCTTGAGATAAATCGGGTAGGCTTGATATTTTCTGTATCAGAACACACCAGAGGAAGTCTCAGAAATCTAGAGTGCGCCAAGGAGATTTCCTAAGGGGTTTTGTAACTACATATATCTTTCTCAAAAACAAATGATGAATCATATACTTGCCTAAACAGACTTTAATGGCAGGTGCTATTTTGTCTGTTCAAATCAAGCTGATTTATGTATCATAAGATATGGATGTATCCTGAGCATTCCCTCAATTCATTTGACTTGTTCCCATGTATTTCTGAATAAGTTGCTGACGAGAGATAATTGTTTACTTATAATTTTGAGGTTTATTTATTTTTTCAACTTAAACTGTTCTTCAGAAAAAAAAAATACAAAATCACAACTTGAAAATTGGCTAAAAGAGGAACAAAAATACCTTTTTCTACCTCACATGTGAAAAAAGACAAAAGCGTATTTCCCAAAAAATAATAGAAAGAAGCCAGTTCTGAAGCCAGGCAAATAGCCAAAAACATGATTGGAAACAGCAGGAAAGAGTTCTTCTCCATGCTGTTTTTTTGTCTAGTTGTAACCTTTCACTGTGAACCTGCACATCCCCACTGCGTGGAGGTAGTGCTCTAGTTAGTGTTGATGGATTGCAGCTTCTGAAAACTTGAGAAATTTTCTGAAGGAAAGTTTGATATATCGCTTCATACCAAAGCCGTTTCAAAATACGCTAACGGAGAAGAAAATTTCTTAAAATATTGTTAAACAACATTACTGCTATTGTGAATTTATGCAATTTCACTGGGTATAGTAATTCGGCCAGTTTACATGAGTAACAAAGTTGTCCGCAGCTTTTTAATACCATATGGCTTGCCCTATAAAATATCAAAAGAATAATTTTACCAGTAGATGGACCCAGAATTCCGAAATACTTTTGTCCTGAAGCTTACTTCAGTGTCACAAATTCTTTCCTTCTAAGTTTCTGAGAAGTCTTATTTATGAAATAAGAAATGTTTTCTCTTTCCCAAGCACTTAACTTGGGGTATTAATGTAATACCCTGACTGTCCTCTTATTATGAGTTTCGATATAGATTCCTTCTCCTGTTTTGTCTTTATTCCACATACTAATGAGTGAATTCTATGCCTTTTTCCTATGAAGGCTCAAAACACACTTTTTAAAGACATACTTCTCTCATTAATCCATAATTTTCAAGCTAATTATTTTGTTGTTTTTGTTTGGTTTTTTTACCCTTCAATAGACCTTATTCAATGTCCTTCCCTACAACAACATTCTTCTTAAGAAGAGCAGCTGAGTCCAGAGAGAACAGCCAGGAACCCACTTGTTATTTCCTTCTTTTTGATGAGCTGAATGCTAGACTTCTTTAAACTGAGAAATAATACCCTGATCTTATTTTATAACATTCAGCAATATGATCTACCTGACTGTAGGCACTAATCTGTCCTTGGGTATTGCAAAGTCAAAGAAACTTTAGAGTTTGCATAACTACCTTTAAAGGGACTGCAGCAGGGAAGGAATCTTCTAGCAACACCAAACTGGAACATCTGGTTTCCGATGTCAGCCCCCTTGCTCCTGGCCCAGCAAGTACCTGGGGAAAATGAAACACAGAGAGGATTCCCTGAGCACCAGTGTCCTCAGGCTGCTCCAGAAGCAAGCTAGGACTGTGGGCAACCGGTATACATCATAGTATCTGAACAGCTGTAAGCCAGGGGAAACAAACTAGTTCAAAGGAAAAACATTTTAGGAGAATGAGAAAACTATATTTAGACCCCTGTACAAATAACACTACTACAATGAGGTGATGATGGTTTGTCACCATCCTCTGTGGATGGATATTTAGCACACTGTAAGATATTTTTATAAGTTTATATTAAACTTATATAGTTTATATGAAACTTATGTGGAGACTATGCATGAGTTGGTCAAGTAATTCAAATACGTGCACATAGAAGGCCAAATCCAATGGGAAGACACCACACACTGAGAAATGAAGTTGTTTCCAACAAACCTGAGATAAGATCTAATAAACCTGGGAACAAGTATACCAAGCACAGGACAAAATACTCAGACAAGAATAATCAACCATACAAATAAACAACCAGGGTAACAACAAACTACACAGTTGCTGCTGAACCGAGATATTGTGGTTTACAAAGACTACCAGTTACAGTCACCAGTTGGAGAAGACAAAAGAGAGGGTGACATAATAGTAAAAAAATATGGAAAGCTTCCTCAAGAGCAAAGTTAAGGATGCTTTTCACAGAGACAGTGGACCAAAGCAAAAAAAAAAAAAAAAAAAAAAAAAAAAAAAAATCCACAGGATTATATTAGGCAAAAAGGTTTCTTGTAGAAAAGATGATGAGGCAATGGACCAGCCTGGAGAGGTGCCAGTGCTCCATGTCCTTAAGAACAGGTTAAACACCCATGAGACATGAAAGTAGACATTTTAAGGCTATAAAACCTGTCTCAGAAAAGGGAGACAGTCCAAGAGATTTCTTCAGGTCTTCTGCAGAATTGTGAATTTAATTTCAGTCAGTGTCACTGCTAATATTTTCATGTTCTTTTTTTTTTATGACAACATCTGTTCAAAA
The DNA here is from genome assembly GCA_013398155.1 of Pedionomus torquatus. Taxonomy (NCBI): domain Eukaryota; kingdom Metazoa; phylum Chordata; class Aves; order Charadriiformes; family Pedionomidae; genus Pedionomus; species Pedionomus torquatus. The sequence continues at coordinate 118,229 of VZRU01010132.1, read as the reverse complement.
GATAAATAAATAAGAAATATCTGGGCATAGCTCTGAAGTCTTTGCAGCCTGCAGAAATTCCATTATTTTGAGCTAAATATAACTATCACATTAAAAGTATGGGATCAGAATAATAAAAAAAAAATGTAAAAAAGAGAATTGCATGTCTGGAACAGAAACAAAAGTATTTTTTCATCTTACCCACATACTGAATAACTTATTATAGAACAAAAACCTGTAAAAAATCAGAAGGTAGCTCTGTCCTCCTTCCATGTATTTCAATATATTGGTTCTAAAATCCCAGTATTACACAAAATCTGTAAGAATTCCTTTTAAAAAGAAAACTACTATTTTATTGTTCCCTTCCTATGTTGCTGCGAAGATCTCTATACACTTTATGTACTGGCAAACTGGAATCACGTCAGATACAATGCCTGTCTTGCCGTAGAAGATGTGAAGACATTCCTAGTTTCAAACCTTTTTGGGTATAGCTTGATGGAGGTATGACGAGCACTTCTCTCATCTTGTAGACATCATAGACATCAGCAAGTTACCGTATATTTCTGAAATATATTTCTGCAGTCATTATATCAACAACTTGACTTGATCTCTTTCATTTCACACCCACAACTAGCTGCAAGGCCACCACACCAGCAGCGTTTGTCTTCCACACCAGGAGTTTTAGCCATAAGAATGTTTTCTATATATTTGCTGAGGATTCACCTGTCATAGTCAGCTCATTTCCCAACCTGAGCTCTATCAGTTTTCTTTCTTTTAGTCCACCCAGAAGATTTTATACTTCCTCTGCCTTTTGCATTTTGCAAGAGACTGAAGAGTGGCCACTTGAGGCCAGGCTCCAGTCTACTCTTGCAGTTCTGTAGATTATACTGGAGAGCATGAGAGTATTGTTTCTGGAATCTTTTTTATCGGCCTAGCTTACGCATGCTGATTTATCCAATGGCTCATTCTGTGTAGGCATTTGTGACTCTTGTGACTCTAAATCCCACTCACTTTTAACCCCACTAGTAGACTTCACAATTTCATGGAGACCTAAAAGATTCAAATATAGCTAAGTTACTTCAAGCTTAATGAAAATGGGTAATTAAGAAGAATAGAGAGAGGACTTTGAATGTTTGCAAGTTTAATCATACCTTTTGCTTTCATTGAGCAATTTCTGCAGTCATAGTATCCTAACATTATTGGCAACCTAATCTGGGGTCAATAGTTCCACAGCTGAACGCTCAACAGGCAGACAGGTCTTAGCATAGCTGAACTAATACAATCCCTATTAATTTGCTTAATTTTTATGTTGAGTAAAATGAAGCTACCTGCTTTTTGTCTGGGTTTCAATATTTTTTTTTATTCCTTAATAAAAATATAATTTAGAGTCTGTGCTACTCTTCTAAAGAAGCCTTATAATAATGTAACTATATAGTGTAAGGAAGGGACTAGACTATCTTGTAGAAATCTATTTAAAAGAGATATAACTGCATCTGTAGTCATATGTTATTTTACCTCTCAAAATATCATTTTTCTATTCTAAACATTTTGGGGGATAAATAAAAGCAGGTGTGTATAGCTCAGAAGAAGAGTTAATCACAAACCTCCGAATTGTTAGATGAGATTGATTTGAAAGATACTGTCTTGTTTTATGGCATAAAGAACCAAAGCCAAATCTACAAAGATTTTAAATTATCATCACAGTCCATAAAACCTCATAGGATGTATATTTATTTAATTCAACTGTTTTCTGGTGTGGATTTTTATGTCGATGTTGGTTTGGGTCCGTTTTTTTTGTTTTTGTTTTTGTTTCTTTAATTGTTAAGAAATTTGGCAAAGGAAAAAAAAAAAGAAGAGCGCTGATATCTTCTGTCTACTCTACACAGCTCTGCCTGTGTGACTGCATGTTTTCAACTTGAATAGAATCCGTCTGGAAAAAGAATGATATACAACTTCTAGAATAATGCTGTGTTCTCTCGCTACAACAGCGAAAAACAAGCAAGCAGTCAAAACCAAAACCCGAGAAGGGCATGGAGAAAACCTGAGAAGGCAGGATCTTTCAGTGAAATTGAAATTGTATTAAGCCACATATAAGGCATGTTTAAAAGTGGCTACGGCACAAGTGCTCCATAAATCACAGCTCCATGGAAATTAACAAAACAAATAGTAGCAGAAATGGTGATAATTACATTCTTTTCAGTTCTCCTCTTTCTGCAGCTCTATAGAATACTCAGCCTATATTCAAATACTGAATAAATCAAAGCAAAGTGAATTTAATAGGTCTATTAAAAGTGCTGCTAATGCATCTTTATATAACTTAGAACAGCGGTACCACTTCTACAGAAATAAGGATAAATATAATGTGTCCTAACAAATAGCAGTAAGTGATTTTAACAGGTACTTAGAAAGAGAATATTTGTTTAGATCAATATCCAATTAAGAGGCTAGCTATTCAGAGTCTACTCTTTGGTTTCCCTTCAAATTACGGAAGCAAAAGCTATTAGTAAATCTTATTAGTTTCATGCTGGTCTCTTGAGATTTTTTCCACCTGACTACTTTGTGTCCCTTAAAAGGTAATTCTAAACACAGTGTGATATTGATTGTTTCAAGGCACTAATGTGAACTGATCAAACACAGCGAAATAAAATTTTACTGTATACATAGTCAAACTGAAGACTAAAATCTGTCAACATCAGAGGTTAATAATATCCACTTTACTAAAAAATTAACATCTAATCAGTAACTCAAGAAGCCCTACTTACATTTGTAATCATATGGTCTCTGGGTAATGTTAGAGTGAATTAGCTGCAGAAACATCAGGAAAGTATAAACTTCAAAGACTGTGAAGTCTGCAGGTATATTACTTTGATGGAAGGAGGAAAGAAAATAACTCCCTTTTCTGTCTTTTCCCATATTCTTTGTGTTCCCTCTGCCTAAATGACTAATAGTAATGCAAGACTGTACATGCTGATTTCTTTTATGCACTGAAGAATGATACCAAATAAGAAGTGGGACTAGAATTTGGTTGCTCTAGTGAAATAGCTAGCTATAAACCTTTCTAAATTCCGCACATATTATTTAATGGAAAGGCACTATAAGTTCCAATCTTGATTGAACCTGATGAGATTTCCCCTTTCTGGAATAGGAGCTGAGATCCCGAAATGTCTCCCTATATTCCCCTTCACAAGATGAGTTTTTAAGGCACAGTTTCATTCTCTTCAATCCTCCAACATCAATCTTGTTATGCAGGAAACCAAAAGTCCTCCTAGGCTTCAATAGTATACTCCTGGTTCACTTGAACATTTCAGTTAAGGTGTTCAAAACTAAACACCACAACTAATTCCTCCTTTTCACTCAGTTTTTTTCTATTGTGCTCAGATAAGGGACAGACCATGGTTGGCTGATTCCCCCAGAGGGATAAAAGCCTTATATGTCTTTCCTGCCTTCCCTCAGCTAATAAATGTCAATTGCCATAAGTGGCCTAGTGCTGTCTGCTAATTAGACTATCACTTATACAATTTAACTAGATCAGTGTGACAGCACGAATGGAGTTAGGAACAGTACCTGAGAATACTGGAAAAGAAATATTAAAAATGTGGTTTTCTTATAGATATATATATACATATACACACACACATAGCTATAACAAAAACATTTTTAGTTTAAAATGAAGGGGGAGACTTATTTCCCTTTCACAATCAAAATTCCAATACATAACATCATGTTTCCCTAGTAATAATTGTTTTGATGAATTATAGGAACAGCACATCATTAGTTACATAACTTCTGCTGATTGTCAGCCCCTTGATATCAGACAACATTTACTATGGCAACAATATTACACCGTCATGCTATCTCTGTAATAATAATGCAAGAAAAAAAGGATATTACTAACAAGAACTAGAAGAGAGAATTACTATGACTGTATAGAATTAACAACCTTGGTAGAACTAATGAGAAAAAAAAAGCCTTAATTTCTTATACAGTCATAAAATTATTTGTCTGCTATCATCTATGCATTTGAGAAATGAGCACTTGAATTTTTCTAACATAATTTAAAAGCTTCTTTAGCTGGGTGTACTTCAAAGTGTACCAAAGGAACAGGAAAGCTGTCACTGACTCTAAGAGATTTGGAACCAAAGACTAGTTTTATAGACAGTAGAAGAAGAAAATTTTTTTCACTATCAAATACAATCTTCTTCTCACTTCAGTAACACACTAGCATCAACACAAGTATATAGGTTCAATCAGAAAAAAAAATATTCTATTTACTGTCTTCTCAGGATGATTATGAGATGTATTACATTCTACTACTCTTCTTGGGAAGCTTCCATCGCATGTGAAAGAAACCTCTGCTGGTTACAAAACCTCCAAGCTATGACAAATGACATGTTTTGTGTTCTCTTGGCTTGTCCCACAGACAGTATTTTCCAAGGCTATTTTTTTCACAGGTGGGATTGCCAGGGGAAAGCACCACGGTAAGACCTGTACCGTTTCCCAGTGCTTTAGCTGTAATGAAATTCAAAGAGTATGCAGAGCCTATTGTAACACTCAATATACCCACAATCAGATGATTTCAGACCAGGAGACGGTGTTATGTGTACATCAGCAACTTCCACTCTGACAAAACTGAGGTGAATTTCGTCTAAGTGAAAAAAAAAATATTCTTTCCAACAGTTGCTACTGTTCACACTTGAAAGATGCTTATTACAAGGAAACTTGAAGTGTGTTAGTGAAGGGAAATAGCTAATGTGGCATAGAAGTAAGAGTAGCATGATGACCTACTTTTGCTGTTCTGCTGAACGGTTATGTTTCCTCTCGCCTTGAGAGACTGTGAATATCATTACCTACAGTACCAGACGTACTATGCTCTTACCTTCAATGACAGATCAAAGAATTGTGGTAATCCAGGGACAACAGGATTTAGCTGTGGTGGGCGTTGTACACAATGAAGCCCTGTGAGGAGGTCACTGCATACAAAGGATAAGAAAATAATACAATGTACCATTGCAGGTATGGTGGAAGTCATTGAAATTATCACAAACATGAAGGCTGTGGCAGGAAGAATCAGTCTTGTAGGGGTTCTGTAGTACCTGTTGGCTTCTAAGTCCCTCTGAGTATCCTGACCTTTACCACTAAGTGGACTGAGGGGGTTGAACTGCTTACGTGATACAAGCGAACACAATGACAGGTGTCAGATAATCAAGCCTTTTAATTGGCTGCATTAATAGAAACTGATGACCAAAATATTAGCCTCATTTAAGAAAAAGATTCCTTTGATTGGTCAGTTGGCCACATGTACACAGCAGCGATATATAACTGTCACAGCTCCTCAATAGGTGTCTATGAATCCTTCAGAACTTCCCACCTATGAAGATTTTTATGCCCAGGAAATTCAGACAACCTTGTTTCTGCACTTTAGACTCTCTTGAGCCATTCACAGCTACGAACTTAATCTTTGCTAGAGAAAAGAAGTTTTTAAAATGAGGTGGGAACTGAATAAGATTATAAAAGAATAAAGTTTACTCTGTGATGAGCCCGGAGTTCCTGACACTATACTTTGTGGACACCGAGGTATTTGTTATTCAGTAACCTTTAGTGCACTTCCTAGTGTAAAGGACATAAAATATCAACCAATGCTACTTTTGGGGTTTTTTATTTCATATGACTGCATCTGTCACAAAGGTTAACTTACTGATTAATGGACTCCGAAGGTATTCTGTGAAATTGTGCTCAACTTATTGATCATTTTCTGACATTTCCAACTGCAAATAAAGCTTTTCTTTTTTTCCCCTGTTACAACTTCTATACGCTTGCTGCCCACAGAACATGAGAATGTATTTACAACTATGTATAGAAACAGATCATTAAAGTGGTACCCCCGGTTATTCCAGCATTTAAAATATTTAAAATTTAAAATATTATATTTAAATAAAAATATTTAAAGCTAACATTACACCAGCAGATGCAGAGCTAGTTTCTGCATCATTCTGCATGCTTGTAGCAAAAGCAGCCAGGGGCTTCTGGTTTGGTAAGAGATTTTTGAGAGATTGACTCAAAAGATACAATGCCTACCTTAAAATGAACACATATGAAGAAAATTGATTCATTTTTCATTATTTGCATGAATTTGGAATCGGTCTCTAAAATCACTGTATTACCTGTTCAGACATGAATGAGAACATAATTGCATAATCCTGATTTAAATCAGAGTACTGTATATTACAAAGTAAATGCTCATTCTTACTTTCAATAAAAATCCTGGACACATTTGTATACACAGAACATTATGGAAAGCTTTTTTCCTTTAAGAAAACCAAAGGTTTTGGTGTCTGAAACTTTATAAATTGTCTATCAACTGTGAAGAGTTAGTTACAGAACTAATCAACAATATGAATTGTATTTAACTGTAGATAAGATATGGCACCCGACACTTGAAAAGTAATAAAGTCTATTCATTATTTTCAGTTCTTCCAAAGCTGCTTATTTATATTTAGAATGACACCTACAAAATACAAAGTCTGTAGCAAGTACACAATATATAAAAAACACACACAAACTCCTCCCTGAAAAGTCCTTTCATTTCTGAACCTAAAATTTTGATCTGTATTCCTGGGATACTATAGGAAAAAATATTATACCAAAAATTATTCGAACAATTCAACAGACGACACAAATGTTATTTTGTGTTAAATAACAACGCTTACGCAAATAAACATAAAGCTCAAATTGTCATCTCTCTCCTTTTAGGAGGATTACACACATAAATTTCTCGACAATTGATACTTTTGTGTTCTGTTTTATTTCACATCAAAGGTAAGAAAACTGATTCTACTTTGCAACTTAGCTAAGATGAAGCATTTGGCACTATTTCTTGTGGTTTAACGATACACAAACTTGTTAACATAACTCAGCTAAGGCTCTGTGATTTGCCATCAACCTCATCTTGAGAGTAACCTTAAAGAAAGGGAGGTCAGCTAGTCTTTGTTTTACACTGATGCGGTACAATTTACAGTTCCAAGATTTTGAAGCCACTTCATTTAGCACTTTTCTGACAATTTGGAGAGAAAAAAAAACTAAATGTCAACTAGGAAATTTCTGTTACAGCCAAAGATGCACTTGGATTTTTGTTACCTCCAGATGTAATTGTTACCTTGCCAAGACATAGCTCAGCCTTCCATTACTGGATTTACCCACATTCAGCTCATGTTTGGTTATAGTTAAGTATATTGGGACTCTGGCTTGGGTCTGGACTCAGAACTGTTTCCAAAAACTAGCAGCAGGTGGCTTTGACTTGCATATGCAATTTATATAAATTCAGCATGATTAGCTATATCTTTTAACTTTTAGTTCTTATGTAATAAAACAGGGACATTTCTGAACTATATCAGCCTCCAGGTCTTTCTTACCCAACAACAGCCATTACTATAACTGTGATGCACAGTAATTTTAAGTTCCTTTGAAGATACAGAAGCCTGTCAGAAAACTCCTAAATGAAGGTTTTTACAAAGGTATTGACAACACTCAGCTTCTAAGGTTGCAAAAACAAATCAGTTGCCAAATAATTTAAACCACCAACAAAAAAAAGTGATGTGAGAGTCCTGAAAATCCTTAAAAAATATAAACCTAGACATTCCAGAGTCTAGATTTTTAAGTTAACAAGCTTGTTTGGACTACTTTGAAAAAAAAATCCCAGCAATAGACACATTCTCACCATGAAAAGTATACATAACATTGAAAATCCAGAGAAGCAAAAAATCTATCTCTATGTTTAAGTTGTGTCTGTTTGGGTCAAGGTACATTTATTTTCTTCTTTCTTTTTTTTTTTTTTTTTTTTTTTCCTTTTTTTCTTCAATCTAATAGTCCCCAGTTAGCAATGTAATTAGCTGTTTGAACACAGGCTGATGTTCAAAGGCCCTCATTCAGATAAGCAGATATGAAAATATTGATACTGGACTTGGGCATTGTGAGAGCTAAAAGTTAAACAGAACCATAACAACAGACTATGCTTTACATCCCTAAGTAACACGAATGAGACACACAAGCAAACTCAAACTATATCTAGGGCCTCAGCTTTTCTCTTTTTGGTAGAACAATCCTGGCCTTTCAGTTTAAATCTCTGAAACATTCAAGAATCTTTTTTCTACTCATTTTTGGACTGAATTATGACAGTTGACCTGCAAGAAGTGAACTCTACCAACTAATGATTGCCAAGTGGACAGGAATGAACCAAGACTAATGATATCAGACAATTGCCAGATAAATGCACAGTGAGCAGTGATAAACAATGTCAGCTCGAAATGGTGACATGAGCAAAGGCAACTAATAATGAACAACGTCAAACAGAGATTATCAAAATATTAGGATGAGCAATGTCCCATTCTTCGGCCAACAAGTAAATGAAGATAAATGACACTAGACACTGATTAGTGAGCAAATGGGCAAAACATGCATAAGATGTTGACTAGACAAGATGAATAAAAAACAGTGGAATATTTTAGTCTGTTTTATATGAAACATGCAGTACAGCATGGCTATACACAACAGTATAGATATTTTTCTGATACATTTGTTCTGTAATTCTGGAATTATATAACCCAACACAGTTATGCTTATTCTAACATAAGCAAATTATTTTCAATTTCACACAAATGGCTTCTGCTTTCAAGACATTTTGTGTTCATTCTCTACCCCTGAAGACTTGCATTTCCAGTTAATTAAAAAAAAAAAAAAAAAAAAAAAAAAAAAAAAAAAAAAAAAAACAAAACTCTTTGGTACCTTTATGGATTTGTGGGATAAGACTTGTTTCCAAAAAAGTTCTACCATGGGAGACAGGCAATCCTTTCAATGAACACTTTTTAGAAACAGTATCTGTTAAAAACTAAGAACTGTGGCTGTAACAGTAACGGCTGTGGAATATGAACAAACAGCAGACCTTCTCTAAGGCTTACATAACTGATTCTCAGCTAGTGATGCTCTCTGAAATTTTGCCCAAAATAAGTATGGAAAGTTGACCCTTTTATGATAGAAAGGGAATTCTGTTAAGTCTTGTAGCTGGACTGCTTTGTATATGAAATGTATTAGAAGTGAATGATTCATAAAATGCACACTTGCTCTGGTACACATTAATTTGTTCACCCTTGCACCTCAGCTTTGACACAGATTTTTTTAAAGCCTTGTGGAGCACTACACCCCAGTGTTCGGGAGTCTGTCATGATCTTAAGAAAACTCACCAAATCTCTCATTAACAAACTCAGCAACTGGTGAACAAATAGAAATTACAATTCAGAAGTAGTGAGCCTTGTGCCAGCTGGGTAACTCCATTGGCCTGAATCCTGAGTAGAGCAGTGTACAAAGCACACAGTCCTAGATGCTTCAAAGTCCCATGTTTAGCCCACTAAGCACAACAGGGGTGCCAACACCAGTAAGACAGAAAAAGAGGCTAATTTCACTGCATAGACACAGGCCTACTGTGATATGACACAGAGCTTTGGCACTCAACAACAGTCACAGCCAATTTTATTAAGAAAGCACTGAAATAAATAGCCAATAAAAGAGAGAGAGCAGCCAACAGATAACAGATAATTGCTGGGCTGAGATGGGATCAGAAGTGTGGTGCTCTCCCATCTTAACTTCACTGCTGAATGGTGTACAACTGTTGAGAGACATTGAGAACAAAGATGTGATTTGAACAATTCCATCAAGAAGATTGAGAGGTCTATGTTTTGTGCTGCCATTTTTCAGAAGCGTGAAAGAAAGGACCTTCGCTTTAGCTAAGGTTTACCTGATGCATTATTACAAGCACCCATGTTACCATAAAGCATTCAAAACTTTGGTACCAGTCCTTATTTGGTCTTCTGAATGGTATTAAAATGACAAATCAGCAAGTGGAGATAGGGAAGATGCTATACAAAAAGTCTGGTTGTGTCAGAGGTGCTGAGAAACTGATTCCTACTTTCCTCACTCTGAAAATGTAGATGTGCTTGACAATATTTAGAAACAATGTACAGACTGAATTATTCTTCCACAGCTGTGATAATTTTTTTAAGGTTTCATTGTTCTTGTATTTTTTGTGCTAATGAGCTTCCAGGGCAGGAAGAATCAGTTATATGTCTTTCAGGTTGAAGGTCCAGAGGAGTAAAAAAGAAATACAGGATTGTATAGAACCATAATTCTACTAAATTATCATTAATGGTGTAAGACAACATTTTAGGGAAAAAAAATACTTAAATTATAAATAAAACCAATATAAAAATGCAGACTACACAAAATCAATTTTTTACAAAGAAGGTTCAATGAGGTTAAAGGTATGATTCTTTTTAGGTACTTCTTAAGCACTTATATCTAAAACCAGCCATCCTAGCTCTATGCAATAGTCAGTAGAGGAAAATAAGCATATCTGGGGAAAATTTTTAATTTTGCATTGATGATCTCTCTCTGTTAGTGAACGAAAGGATTTCACAATGACCCGTTGAAATGTAGACACCCAACTTAAATGTCTAGCAAGAGAAATTTTCCATAAAGTCTTTGTCACTCAAGTATGGTGATTTGTAGCTTAACCTTTACAAAAAATCTTAGTAAAAAGAAACCACACAGTAAATTAATGGCCACATTTTCAACAGTTAGAACACAGAGTTCACACTGCCTGCTTGGCTGAGCAGAGTCCCCAAAACCATTGGCAGACAATTCTGTGAAAGGGCTCGTGCATAGAGCATCAAGTACTTTTCCTAGTGAGAAATTTATAAAAAGCATCCTAAATGCCAAGTAAAAAACTCCTTTCTGTTAATGGGCAAATAACCATCTTCTTTAAAATTCAGCATTCAGTCAGTTAATTCCACTTTGGTAATATGGTGGTAGTCTCAGAACTTGCTGAAAGATGAACTCTAGGTTCAATGTTGGCCGCCAAGCTGGCCTGTAAGAATTTCTGGTCTGTCCTCTGTGTCCTAACTACAAAAAATAAATTAAAAAAAAAAATAAAAAAAAAGACTTACTACCCAGAATGTGCTGTTAAGTGGCTTACCCACATCTAGAGAAAAAGAAATTGCAGCTTTTAAAGAGTAAGTCATAAATTCCCTGAATTCCAACACAGTGCAAATCTTTCATGCTTACATATATTCCTTTGAGCATATTTCAGACCAAGTGGCCTTTCCTTTTCTGCTTCTTTACACAATATTTGTGGGTAGTCACTTAAGAATGCTTGAATGAATCATGCTGAAATGCTGATGAGTAGCTCTTTTCCTCTTGATTATTTATGGTGTAAGCCTCTCTTTACTGAAACATTACAATTATTGGAGATAAGCAAACATCTGGGAATTCAGTCCAAAAATCATAGCAGCTTTTTTTTATTATGGGTTTTTCCCCTATATATGCCTGACCTAGAATGGGGTAAAGATACCAGTATGAATCTGAGAACTGATGAGCAGTTGAGGTGAGATATCTGTATTTCAATAAATCAAAAGATTCCTTGGTAAACTTAATTAGCAAAGAATCTTACCCTCATAAAGGATACCTTCTATTTCTTATCACAGTTCAGGTTAAATTGAAATGGCGTGTTACTTTTCTATTTGTTTCAGTGTCTGTCCTTAATAGGTGCAAAATGGCTACCGTAACTTGGTCTGTTCTCCTGTGTTACTGAATTGAGACATTTTCTTAACTACAACTCCATCCACATTATTTATGTATATATAATTTCTAGTAATTAGAAATCAAAGCACCAACCTAAAAGGTTGGAGTCAGGTCTTTAGCTGTATCTTCAATGAAATGGATGTTTTCATCAGACACAGATACGATGCTGTGTAGGGAATTCAATCCCTTTTCTTCTGATAGTTAGAGTAAAATAAGATAGTTTCTTTCTACTCTGTATTGAAAAAGAAAATCAGTGTGAAATGTCATCATCTATTTCTTCATAGCCTTTGATAACAAACTGAAATGTACTTAGTGATGTGCTACTATAATGGTGTGCAAAAGCATTAATGATGGGGCGAATGAAAAATGGCTTATAGAAAAAAAGGAACTTTAAAAATTCATTTATAGCATAGCAACTATAATTGGTGTGAGTTTACAGACTTATTTGATAGAAGTATGCTGAGTTGCCCATTACAGCTTGCTATAGTAATATTTTTCAAAGCAACACTGCACCTCATTCTGGAAGATTCCTTAATTAATTTGAATGGTGAAGCACTGCAAAAATAAAAAACAGAAAACATGTTATGCAACATTTAGTTCCACTGAGCCATACAGCAGCATGATTTTTATCAGCTTCCCTATGTTCCCATTGTGTTTAATTCTATTACTTGTATTAGACTGCAGATGTCTCTGTCTTTTCCCCACAGCTAAGACTGTTCTCTAATACAGCGTAATGGCTACAATATCAGCCCCCAGATCTAAGATAATTCACTTGTTATGGGAAGTTAATATTTTTTTTTTTTTTAATTTTTTTTTTACATTTCTTTGGAACGTTTACTTTCAAACGACTACTATTGACTGAGGTGTCAATTCAAAACAGACCTTTGAATGGCTGGAAAGAAAATGAGAAGTAAAATTTAATTTCAGAAAGTGTGTAAAACTCTGTAGAGGAAAAAAAATACCCTTTATAGAGAATTGCCTACCAATGACTGAAATAGTTACATGACAGTCTTGGACAGAATAGAATCTCATTCCTGTGTCTAAACACCAAAGCACGGTAGCCAAACTTTTAAGATTTGGGAGAAATCCGCAAATCAGGTCTGTGTTGCATTTCCTACCACTTCTTGGTTTCAGCCCAGCTTTTCTGCTCAAAGTACTTAGGTGCACTAGTATATTCCGATAGCTCCCCTTAGCAAAGATGTTTCTTCTGATGAAGTCACCTTGCCCTGAGGCTTCCAGTGAGTGCTGAAACAGCAGTAATAACAAAAAAAAATTAAAAAATCTTTTGCTTAGCACATTTTCACAGGTAAATCAATAGATACTGGATGCTGGGGAAAGGGAGAAGGTTTAAAGTCCACACTCAAATCACATGATCCCAAATTTCTCAGCTCTGCCTACTGGTTCTAAGAATTATTCACCCCTTCACCACCGGAAATTTATTTTTGCAAAAAGATCCTGCTAAGTACAGGGTGCCATTCTGTCAGACTACAGGAGGACTCATTCCTTCCACTCAATGCTATGGGTGGCATTTGGGAATAGATGTACACTCAGAGTGAAAAGAGGAAAGAAAGAATTAAGTTTATCAGCAGCCGACAAAGCCACATACTGAGATGATTAATATGGATTTGAGTGGAGAATTGCTCTTTTTGCTATTAAAACTTCTATTACTTAAATCAAATCTTTCATCACAGTGTTATAATTGCACCACAGTTTGTGGTCATTTAATTATCTGTGTTTTCTTTTCAAGATGGTATCTTGAAAATTATATATATATATCTAGAGTTATTCTTCACTTTTAAGTCTAACACAGCTAAATGTACTTCTTCTGGAGAAAACTATGTCTTGGCCATTTTGGTCAAAACCAAGTTAATAAATGCGGAACATTCTCAGTTCTTAATTTGAAAAGTTGTGTTGAGAGACATCAAAATTATGAACTCCTGTTGCAGTTTAAGGTTCACAAGACAAACTTGCAACAGCTTCATTACAAATTCTGTGTGTTCTCTTTCAGACATTTCAAACACCTAGAATATATCCATTTCTGATTTTACTGGTGTCATCTTAACAAGAGACATATCCTTATTCAGTATAAACTGGATGAGGCTCTGATCAGAAGTTTTTGTTGATTCTGCATGTAAATGAAGAAAGAAAAAAGGAAATAAGTATCTAAAAAAATAGGAAAAGGAGGATTGTGGCAGACTTCAACTCACCTTTTAAGGGATAATCTCCTGTTAGAAAGAATGACAGGGAGAGGGGTTTCCTCTTTTAAATGTTGTTTGTCCTGCTCCGCAGTGAGACATTCAGGATTTTTGGGTTCTGGTAGACTTGTTTTGAAAGAAAAACAAATAACAGAACAGTTGACTGCCTATACACTATATTACATAATAAGGTTTTTTAGGCTCATTCAGATGAGTAGTGATTTGCTGGTTTATTAAATGTCATCTGTTTAGTAGAGTATTGCACTAAATGAAATCTGAACATCCTGGGAAATCAAGATTTATCAAAATGGCACTTTGTCCATTTAACATGTAATATACTTCTTTAAATGGGATAATTATGCATATATTGTTTTCTATATTTTATGCATGTGTGTGCTTGTTTATATAAAAATGCAATGAAATATAGGAAAAATAGATTATAATGTGATTAAATGAAAAATATCTTGAAATTAGTGATACTTTTTTTTTTTTAACTTTGAAACTTTTAACTTCTTTGTTATACTCAGTGCATCTTAACATATTTCTTATCATATTTGGCTGGAGATCAAGCAATTTGTCTGCTGCATTGTGTCTCGAGCACAAGAGCTGATGGATATGTTTCTGAGGTAAGTAGGAGAAAAACCTCTGCATGATAAAGATGTACGTACCACCAAATAAAATAATATGATATAATTATAAACTGATAAATATAATTCCTAACAAGGTAATACAATTTCTTCACCTTGGTAAGTATTAAATGCATATAAATATGAAACATTCTTCCAGAAAATTTTAGTCTTCTTACAGCCCCATCAGTGTTTGTACCTCTATAATTACATCATTCCTTGAAATATTTTTACAATGTTGAAAAAGGATAATATTCCATTAAGGAGGTAATTAACAAGCAGCAGTACCTTAAATATCCCTCTTTATGTGGAGTTCCAGATGTTGTATATATTCATTTTAGTCTGCTCTGACAACAAACCTGCACCTGATGGTTATGCCAGTCATAATTGAGACTCTTTCCCATTATGCTCTTAATATCTCACCAGATGGTTTGCTCTTGAGAGTAAGAGGTATCAGTTTTATATTACAAGAAAGCATTATTTGTGCCACTGTATTCTTTATGTTTCTTCCCTACCTGTTGTTATTTTCCATTCTTCATTTTTCATAAGGACATTTTTTCATTCCCTGTTTTTTTTTTTCTTTTCAAAGAAAAGGAAACTTAAACACAAAAAGCAAAATATTAATATAAAAGCATTATAGAAACCAGAAATATAACGATTGGAATCTGAACGCTAAACATAGGAAAGTATCCTAACTAATGATAATAATATATTGCTGTAACTACGTATTAACATGTATTTACAGATCAACTATCTATTATAACATCATAAATATAGAGAATCGTGACCAGTCACCTAAGATCATTAGAAGTCACTGGCTTAGGTCACTTTTAGCCGCTGATGCAATCTCAATGTAGTAAGTCAGATCAAGAAATCAATGTCAATAAAATCACAGAGCTACGGAGTCTTCAGATCTTATTTTGAATAAGATAATACTAGCTCACATGAAGTATGTTTATTTTCTGTTTTGGAGAAATTAAAAGCATCCTCTATGCATACGTCAAGGCAAAATACAGCTCATGAAACACTAACATGGAATAGTGTCGAGTAACAGAAGTGATTCATGTGCTTGAATGGCTCTGGAGGCCTGATCTCAGCCTTAGAGCTGTTTTGTTCTTGTGCCCAGTACACGGGCTAGAAGAAGGATACTCGTTCTTCAAGAGCAAAAACTCCCGGCATCTTATGTTACATCATATTTGCATTTAAATGAAAAAGGGTTTAATAAGCTATGCAGAGTTGTTCTGAAGGAATAGGTGGGAAGCCAACCATATTTTTCTTTTAAATTCTATGGAAAACCATTTTACTTAATTACACCATTGTCTCAAGTACCATTTTTTCACTGACAAAAAAAAGGAGCACATAAAGGTATGAATTAACAAATTGATGAGATGAATGATTCATTTGTTCAGCATGTTATTTATCAGAAGGGATAGTCATTGGCATTTCAGGCAGATGCACAAAACACACTGCAGCATACAGGTGTTGAACAATTTTTCCCTTGGAAAGGTTTCCTCCTTTCCCTCACACAGAATACATTGTGTGCTATCCAGAACTGCCATTTCCAACATTTGCTGGCTCTATGCCTCTGCTCAGTTGTTCATAACTGTGAGCTATTCATCACTTCAAAAAGCCAACTCAGCACACTTCAGGCTTCCAACCTATTCCCCCACACACATTACTTTTGAGAACTGGGGGAAAGAGATGACTGCAACCCTCATTTCTTATATTGTTGCTCCCAGCAGAAAGGAAATCTTCATTTCTAATGCATTTCTATTCTATTGTAGTCTATTCTTTACTCATTTTTACACTCTTTAGGAGAAAACAGGTTTTGACGTATTTCCTAAGTCACAAATATGTTAACCTTTTTGTTCAAGGTAGATTAGAGATGAGAACGACTAACAGTGTAACTTGTTGAGGGAGAGGTGGTTTGGATAGAGAACAAAGTTACTATTCATTGTTAGCTGAAAGCATAAGACTCTTGTTTTCATCTTAATTTTGTCAACACATTCATTTTTGTTATGGTTATTTACATACAAGTCCAGGTTAGTTCTTAAATACTTACTAGACAGTAGGAATAAAACCCAGAGGAGAGCTTGGAGAGGAAAAGCAGTGTGATGCAGAAGGCAGCTTGTGTATTTTCACTTTTAAATCCACCCAAACAAATGTTTCCATTTCTGCTGACATTTTAATACTTTTCTCCCGCTCCTGTACCTAAAAACTGAAAGTAGGTCATGCTGCAGTATTACCTGTTGTGGATTCTCCATCATAGTCTGAAAAGGAGTAACTGGCTCAGCAAATTGATGAAATTAACTAAAAACAAACAATCATAAGATATGAACCTTTTTTTCAATGCAAAATTAACACTGAAGTCACAGAAGCAATAAAGAGAACAGAACTCCTAACAGAGACTTGACAGAACTCCACAAAGTTGCAGATGTTTATTTCCAGGTAAAAGCTTGAAATTAAATTTTCCAGATATTACTTTTCCAGAGACTACAGCGCTGAACTTGACATATGAAGCATTCATAGTGATATGAAACCTAACTAAATGATCGCAGTCATCTGGGAACTGACTGATTACAGGCATCTGGATATTCATAATCGTTCATTGCATTCTGGGCTTAAAAGTATGGAGCAATATAACACTAGCCACCAATTTAGCTGAGCCTATGGACTTAGGACACAAAGAAATTTTACTGAAATTTCATGCATCTTCCAAAATTGTGTTGGATAAAAACTTATCAGTTGTCCTGGGGACACATTTTTTGATATTTGCCAGTCCAAAGATGCATGTTGCACAACATATCTGGGACAATCAATGCCAAAGTGAGAATGGCTGTTACTTCTAAAAAAAAATAAAAATAGATTTATATATACACATACTCACACATATAGACATTTATCACATGGGCAATGTGCTATGCATTATCGTGACATGACAGGATAGGAGAAGCATTATTAAAGTTACAGAGAAGACAGGTTACTAACAGATTATTTTTTTAATCATAGATTGGTTAGAGTTGGAAAGGACCTTAAAGATCATCCAGTTCCAACCCCCCTGCCATGGGCAGGGACACCTCCCACTAGACCTGGTTGCTCAAAGCTCCATCCAACTTGGCCTTAAAAAACCTCCAGGGATGGGGCAGCCACAACTTCCCTGGGCAACCTGTTCTAGTCTCTCACCACCCTCACAGCAAAGAATTTCTCCCTAATATCCAATATAAATCTCCACTCTTCCAGTTTAAAACCATTACCCCTTGTCCTATCACTACACTTCCTGACAACGGGTCCCTCTCCATCTCTCCTGTAGCTCCCTTCAGATACTGAAAGGCTGCTTTAAGGTCTCCCCAGACCCTTCTCTTCTCCAGTCTGAACCACAGTTCTCTCAGCCTGTCTTCATAGAAGAGATGCTCCATCCCTCTGATCATCTTTGTGGCCACTGGACCCGTTCCAGCACCTCCATATCCTTTCTATGTTGAGGACTCCAGAGCTGGACACAGTACTCCAGGTGCGGTCTCATGAGCGCAGAGGGGGATAATAAGTTCCCTCATTTAGGTAATAACTTTAATCTAACTCTATAGTACATGAAATGCAGATCCTGCATTCCATCTAAATTCTTTAGAGATTTTCAATGACTCCCTAACTTTTAAAACCTTTCAGAGCTATACCAAGCCTTTTGACACATAATGGATTAGAAAACAACACTTCACTATGAAATCTTGTAACATCCTCTTTAATTTTGCTACTGGATTCTCTGCACCAAGATACTTTGGCTTCTGTATGTTTTGCATAATATAAACAGCTGCATATACTATGACTGCAATAATAAGAAGTTAATTATACTTTAAGAGATGCAGGTTCTCAGTTTGGATTTACTCTGAGGAGCAAAGCCAAGTCCCAGTTGCAGCCTGTCAACTTGCCTTTGAATTGGCACAGTAATTAATATCATTTAGATCTAAAACTATGCCACCAGAATGAGACAGGTGGTTTCAACGCTTACAAAAAAACTGCTAAGTATCTCTAGCAATGGTGCCCTAATGTGACTACAACGGTGGCCTTTCCCTTGAAAAATATTCAAAAGCCTAATGTAGTTACTAAAAATGCAGTCCTACTGGTTTGTCTATACTTCAATGTATATAGGGGTGGGTTTATGTTTATATATCTGTACAAGCAACAGAGGTTATTAATGAATCTAAAGAAACAAAGGAAAAGATGACTCAACATTTCGAGAATACCAAGGACCTAAATTTCAAGCTCTGAATCATAGCTAATTGTTCATTACAGAGCTTGAATGCAGACCCACTTCAGATCTTGTAGCTTAGAAAATGTCAAAAAAATGCATCGCTGTTCAGAATAATACAACAGAGAGGGAAGCAAGAGGGGGAAAAAAAATTAAAAAAAAAGGCAAAAAAGCTATTGGAATCCTAAATGCTAGCACTAGTTCTGAAAGCAAATTTCACAATGTAACCAACTCTTACTTCTATGTAGGATTAGTGATCTGAGGACCACAGAAATTAAACCAGCCACAAACTATTACCAAAGTTTTCCTTCAATATAAGCAAAGCTGCTGTGCCACCTGGTGAACATTTTCATATGCAAGCATCTCTTTTGCTGTACCTGTCAATATAAAAGACCATTTCAAGCACTCTTGGCAACTTTTGCTGACCCTTGCATTAAGATGTGAATAACTGCAATCAGTAATGAGAGAGAGATCCCTATCACTACAAAGCACTGGTCTTTTGTCAGTACATAACTAACGTGCTCATTATTTTTCAGCAACACATGTTTTAATTTTAGAGAAGGTGAAGCAGCATTATTTCTGGCATGTTGCAAATAATCTACAGGGATAATGTATTTGATGAAAATTTCACCTTGTGTCCAGCTCATGAATTGACCACAATCAATGATCAAATTACAATTAGATTAATAAACTTGACCATTTAAATGTATTCATTTTCAATATTTTTTACTGAACACTAAATAATCCTTGGCCCATCAGACGAATGAATCAATCTGGTGAAAGTATTTAATAACACTCTGGTATTCAATGTTATTCAAAGTGTTAAATCACAGCTATCAGACACAAAGCACACAAGATGGGTTATTCTCTTGGCAGAAATACATCAACCCTTAGAGTTGAATATCCAGAACAAAGTCTTCATTATACATCTGAAATATATGCTCTGGAAATACGTTTTGAAACGTACTTAAAAGTAGTAGTTTTGGCCCATACCTTTGCCAACAGACACCATCTTTATGAAAGTGAACACAAAAAGTCATTAACTCAATCAAATCAAATTCATGTCAAAATTATCACAAACCTA
This sequence comes from Pedionomus torquatus, assembly GCA_013398155.1. Classification (NCBI taxonomy): domain Eukaryota; kingdom Metazoa; phylum Chordata; class Aves; order Charadriiformes; family Pedionomidae; genus Pedionomus; species Pedionomus torquatus. Next base: position 98,480 of record VZRU01010132.1, on the reverse strand, counting down.
CATGGAACAGAGACAGGCCTGGCCCAATGCTCATTGTGCTACTCCAGTAAAGAGACACAGCAAAAGAAAGAAATGTGGGAATCTCAAAGATCTTATCTATAGGTTATAAACATTGCTAAGTGACTATTCACCATATGTCCTCATTACACACTTTTTAATCTAAAAAACCCCATGCTTTTCAATGTCAAAAAAATCTGGATTCAGGTCAAATCTTGATTCACACTTCATGCTCTAGAAAACCTTCTTTTCCAAAAGGCTGAAGAAAATATTTTCAGAATTTTAGCTCAATGCTTTAATTATGTCTTGGCTCAATATCTGTAAGGGATTTCAGTATCTCTTAAATTGCTCTGTTATCTTGAATTTAGTTTCAAGAAAGTAATTGTCTTCATGTATTGTCTCACCAGTTTTTGTTGATTCAGTTGAAATACTGATCCACTTAGAACTGCTTGATTTATAATTTCTATTGCCTTCTGTGTAATTTCAAGTGCTGGACCTGTCCCTGCTTATTTATTGTTTTCATACTGAAGGCACGCACTTTTCTGCATAACTTCTGCATAAGAATACAACTAAATTAACCTCTTTACATAAAGGTATAAATTATTTGGGCAGGATATTCTGATAGAAAGCACTATAAGATTTGGGACACCTTAATTAACTTTTTGAATAATCCAGAAATGTTTTTCCTACAGTACTTTCACTAGGTGAATAACAGCAGTATAAGTGAGTTAGTGTTTTCAATGTTGCTCCCTTCAGAAATTGTTTTTCATATACAATGCAAATAATATTTATTTAAAGAAGATAAATCTTTTTTTTCGCTTAGTGTAAAGATTACATAAGATGTCAGATATGCTATTAGCCATCATGCGCTTATTAAGGCTTTCCTTTTGGTATCTAAGGCCTCAGTTCTTTACAAAAAGGAAATTAACTAAAGTTTAAAATTTTATGACAGAAGAAAACATATATTTTCCTTTCCTATAATTTAACAGTTTCTGGATGAAATACTTGCCTGTCTTGATGAGGCAAACCGAAGGTTTTATTTGAAAAACATACAGGAATTTTCTCTATTTTCTCTTGGCTTCCTCTTCAGAAAATGCTATCTCCTCAGGTGTCAGGTGTCCATGTCTATGCAGACATCTTGAGTTTGTCCTTGATCATATTTGCAAACTTGGAGTCATAACAGGCTACGGGCGTGAGTCAGCAAGCTGCAAAGTACTGCTGTCAACTTGCAGGTGGGCATGTTTGTATAAAAACAGTCAATTGTCTTTTGCTTACCTATATAAGTGACAAATATCCTTTATATTATCAAGAATAACATTAGATCATTCTGTCTAAAAGAGTCTCATTAACCAGCAACCAGTTTGTTGCCACTGACACCATTTCTAGGGCCTGATGCTCTAAACTTTGGGGACTGATTCTGACCATTCACAAGCTTTACGCCAGGCAGAACCAAACTGACTTCACTGAGTTGACTGTTGATTCAGATGGAAGATGAGAGTGGACACTAGCAGATGTCACTGGGGTATGCTCCTTTTTAGGGGATGTAAACTGCTTTTCATATAGCCCACATCTTTCAGGATTTTGTAAATCACATCTTCAGCTGAAAGACATCATCTTTAAGCCTATCATAAATTTTGACATCTTGAGCCTGTCATCAATTTCAGTCTCCACAAACATATTATTCTTTCTAGTTTTAGAAAATACTCGCATAAAAGCTTTGCACTTTTACATACCTTTCTGGACCTTTATTTAAAGATTTCCCCAATATTGGTGTGCTGCAGATGCCATAGAGCTGTTGGGTTCTGCTCTGGGTACATTGAAGGCCAAGGAAAGCTGCTTTTGTGCCACAGTTACTTCTGTGAGTTGGCTGCTACTGATAACACCTTTTCTGTTTATACTGAGAAGTGGTGAAAAAGTTGCTTGACTGACTAAGGATCTGTGGTTGGAAATCAATATTGAAGTGGTTTTGTCATCAATTCAGGCTACTAAAATACAGACATATTCATAAACTCATGATGAAAAAAAGAATGTTCTAAATATATAAAGAATATAACTTAAAAATACAATTTTATTGCAAGAATTATAAGGCATTCATAAAAGAGTTACCAGAACTCGGTGTTAATACTAAATTCTGTGTTAGACTTTCAGGGATATCAAAAGAAATACGCCTCTTTTTTTATTTTTTGCCCCTTTAAGTTTACAGTCATTACAAACAAACAGCATCCATCATACACACCCTACTTCTCCAAAACAATCTAACACGTGGAAATCCCTATCACGATCAGTCATTAAACCATTTGGGAAGGTGAATTACACACACCATGTGGACTGTGCTCACCTCACAGACATACAGAATGCAGCAAAAACAGAACCGTAGTTCACTTTTCTGTGGAAAATGCTATTGACTTCCAAAGGACAGAGAATGACTATAAAGCTAGAATTTCTCTTAGAACAAACTAAAAGCAGGAATGCACTTATGCCTACAGTGTGCAAAGGAAAACATGTTTATCACATTAAGCCACTAAGGCTGGAGATATGCTTTGTCATTTCCCTACAAGCAAATGCATGCATCTGGGAAAAAAAAGAAAGCACGCTGTCAGACAAGATACACAGGAGGTCTGCGCAACAACTGTGGTTGATTCTTTTTCATAACAAGAAGACACGGTTCATTACAGTTAGATCATTATCATACTAGAAAACTGAATCCTCCAAGAAGTAAATCGTTGTTTATTATGTCTTAGAATTGCTTACAGAACAGTTCTTCGGTTTAAACCAGCTCTATCCCACACTTGAGGGAACTCATCTTATGAACCCACTGAACTAAAATGTAAGATTATGTACTTCCCTTACCAGATATGTACCCAGGCAACTTCCTAATGGCAGATCCAAACAAGTAAACATACCAAAAAAACTATTTGCTTTTCTTTTAGCATGATTATAACTCATACTCACCTTTTATGTGCTTTCAACCAATAAATCTTAAATTCTGCAACAAAGACAAGTTATTTTGTGAATGAACAGAAGAAAAATTCTCTTGGAATTTGTCAAATTCTGAATATTGCTATTCAGAGAAGTGCAAGCACTTGTAAAATACTTGTCAGTTAGGCCACAGGACAGAATTCATCCCTCTGTCTTCTCTGACTCAGAGATTTAGAATCAGGCTTTTCGTTATTTCTCATGCAAAAGGCTGCACTATAAAGTATTTCAATGATGAATGTGACACTTCAGAGGTTTAATATTGTTTGCACACTCAGCCTTGTAGGGAAAATTCCTCAGTTCTCATGGAAGAAAACGCATCCTTTTGTTTCTGCACAGGAAAGCTCCAATCTATTGTTATGTGGCAGATAAAAATATAAAAGATAAATATCCTTACGTTCATTTATTCTATACATGAAATGATGTGAAATAAGACACAATTTCGTTATCTGCATAATAGGAGCATTTTTATCTGTATTTCTGGAAATCAGTATTACCTTAAAAACTAAATAAACAGAACAGGAGAAAATCCTCCTGAGATAACCAGCAGTGCCTAAGGGAGATGGTGCCAAACTGCTGGACGGAACCATTTTGTTCCAGAGCCAGGAAGCAAACTGCAATTCTCCAGAAAGGCATCAGAGCCCTGAAGGCTGTGACAGTTACCAGGCATCCCATAACCAGGTCTATATGGGTTTTCTGTGCCAGCTTGCTTTGTTAGAATAAGCCATAGGCTGTCTGATAGTGGTCATCAGCCTGCCAACTGCTGCAGCTCCATGATTTCTAGAGCACCTTGCTATAGCAAGCATCCACCCACAGTTTAGTGTAAAACTTCATTTAAACTCTTCAGAACTAGAGTTTGCCAAGAGAGTACTTTGTTATAAAACAAATCACAGTTTTCTATCAGAAGAAGCTTTTGGGTTTGTACCACCTGTGAACAGTCTTAGACCGTATTTTGGACTAGCTCCAAACTTCTATATAAAGGCAGACTCTAAAGCTGGTTGTGCCCCACAGCTGCAACCTCATATTTCTACTAGAGAGATGAGATTCAGATCAAGAAACATCCAGAATTTTAAAATTAAGCAATAAGATAGCTTCTTAGATATGCTGAATTAGCCAACAGAAACTCAGTTTCTTAGCTCTAGCTAGAATACCAATTACTAGCTTGGACTACATACCTAAATTTCAGATGACTAAAAATAGATTAAATTTATCCAAATCTAAGCAAAGGCTTTGCATAAAAGAATGGAGCCAGTACTGAAAACAAGGTGCATGCCATTATTGCCAAAAAAATTTACAAGTAGCAGGAATACAATTTCACATTTTTATAGCCTCGTCGGTATAAGCATTTTTATAGTCACTTCTATAAAAGTGTCTAGAAGTGCTGCATAAATATTAATGAATTAACCTCCCCTGCATCCGCATAAGGTAGGTATTCATTTTTTTAAACATTGAATAGCTGGAAAAACAATTGCAATAAAGCTAAGCTCTATGCACAAGCCCAGTTAGCAATTCTGTTAGAGAACCAGAAATAAATAATCCCGGACGCTTGTTAGTAAACTGCATACCTCAAAGAAAAGTTATCTCTCAACCCGTACAAGCCTGTGACTGCAGAGTAATGGGATTTCCAATGACTTTTCTCTTGGCATAGGACAGCTTTCTGAACCCAAACACTTCTAAAACTCTACATAACCAGAATACATATGGTGCATTTTTTTGGTGCTGGATTTCCATAGCTGAAAGTATTCATACAGCTGTTGAAAGTGGCGGGGCACTTTCTCTACTCCACCGCAGAATGGGTATAGGATTACAGAATTGTTTGGGTTGGAAGAGACCTTAAAGATCATTCAGTTCCAAACACCCTGCCATGGGCAAGGACACTTCTCATTAGGCCAGGTTGCCCTAAGCCCCATCCAGCTTGGTCTGCAACACCTCCAGAGATGGGGCAGCCACAGCTTCTCCGGGCATCCTGGGCCAGTTGAAGGCCACCACCCTCACAGTCAAGAATTTCTTCCTGATTATCTAATCTAAATCTCCCCTCTTTCAGTTTAAAACCATTCCCCTTCGTCCTGTCACTCCTAATAAAGAGTCCCTGCCCATCTCTCTGCAAGATATTATTTTTAACAGGCCAAATACAGTACACACACTACACCTAGAAGTTTTTTTCAGCTTTTCTATCTCCAAAGGCACTATCAATTTCTGGAGGCAGAGAATTTAAAATACGTTGTAGAGGAGACCTCCTTGTTTTTAAAAAGACTTAGATTTTATTTTTTTTTTTCTGTTAACCCTGTAGAACTAACAGAAGAGTTAGCCTCTCAGACATTTGCTGGATGGAAAAACATGAGACTGTAAATCCAAGAGAGACAAAAGGATTTCAAGGAGAAAAGATATGAGAATCCAAATTCATTCTTTGCAAGAGAGAAATTAATAAAGCAATACAACTCTTCCCACCAAAACCAGTTCAAAATCAGAAACAGGCATCAATGAATCGAACAAGCAACAAATAAAAGAAAAATATGTGTCAAATTTCCACCACCCTGAGAATGTTAGCACCCTCCCGAGCGTCTTGAACATAGTTTGGACTTTAAAAAAAAATAATAATAAAAAGAAAAAAAAAACCAACCACCTGACAAAAAAAAATAAGATCAACTCAAATAACAGAGCATGCAAGAGTTATGAGGGCTCTTTCCAAGGTAATATTTTCTCCTGAGTGCTTTTCAAGAAGACAATTACTTAATCTTGGACTATGGCTTGGAAAAAGCATTCTACATTGAACACTGTTCATTTTAATGGTTGCTTTCTCATCTTCCCACATCCTTCTTTTCTTTTTTTTTTTTTTTT